>CAODLS011131938.1:0-26577 GCA_948243855.1 Flueggea neowawraea
TCTTAAACTTCGGAGGAAATGGTTTTCCTATGACCTCCTTGGTAAATAGAGCTCTGGCTCTCTGTTGTTTTTCCTGCACGGGAACCAAATTCCTTTTCTCAAGAAATTCATCGATCATCTTCTTCATGACTGCAATCTTTCGAACATTCATCGCAGACTGATGCTTTACTTTAGCCTTCTTCAGAGGAACTATCGGTTCTCTTTTTCAAGTACTCTCCACCGCTTCAGGATATTTCTCCTTTCTAATCTCAGCACGTTCCTTTCAGGCATAGGGGTGACAATTCGGGTCAGGTTGGGTTTAAACGAGTCAACCCATTTATGACCCGAATTTTAAACAAGTTGACCCGTTTATGACCTGAACTCGTTTAACCCAACCCGGACATGACCCGTTTATTAAACAGGTTACACGACACGACCCGTTTATTGTTAACAGGTCACGTGTCACGGGTTAACCCGTTTAACGCAATAAGACAAGCTTAACATGTTTAACCTATTTATAACACACAATTAATACTAAAATAATTTCAACTAAAACAATAAATATAGGTTTATAATATTTACCAACACAATAATATTCTAAATAAAAGTAAATAAAAATAAAACAACTAAAATTACAAAATTCATTAAAAACTTATAATTCTCAACATAAAATATTAAGCACTATTTTTTAATAAATTTTATTCTCCATAAACATAACTATCATTTTTAATAATTTTTATATATAAAAATACAATACAATACAATATATATATATATATAACAATAATAAATCAAATATTTTATAAAAGAAATTTTATAGTTAGGGTTTGTAAGCAGATCGTGTTGTAAGCGGATTAACCCATTTAACCGGGTTATGTTAAACGTGTTAAATGGGTCATAAATAGGTTACACGTGTTGAACCCATTTAAGCTCATTTTTTCCGTGTCATAAACGGGTTCAACTTGTTTATGACTCGGATCCGTTTATGCCAAACCCAAATCCGTTTACTTCGTGTCGAGTCGTGTTGAAAATAGTTAGCCCTATTCGGGCACCAGGGCATTGACATGCTCTAGTCGAGGCGGAGGATTTCTATGCTTGGGAATATGAGGGAGTCGATGGTGACTTTCATGTGAAACGTCACATGTTTCCACTGCTTTTCTACTTCAAGCATAGGCACGCAAGGTGGGTGGAATGACCACTTGAGGAAGAAACTGCTAGAACAAGGTCGACAAGTGGAACAGTAGGAACAACGATTCTCATGGTTCCAGCCCTAACTCCGACATCGACTCCTCGCGTCTCCTCCTCTTGATGTTCGACATGGTGGGAAGATGTCTCAAATATTAGGGGAATTATTTAGATACACTTTTCTATTTATTTTCTTAAAACCATTTTATTTGCTTCTCGCAAATTCTTTGTCAATTAAATTTGACTTGTCACGCAAGTAAAATTGGCATGGCATGATTCTCATTATACTCTCTCCGTCCCAATTTGATAAGCGAATTTTCTATTTTGGATGTTCTAAAACATATGCATAATTTCCTTATTTTCTTGTATTTATTATTAATAAAATTACAAGTTTGTTCTTATTTAATATTGTTTTTCAACTAATTCATTAATTACCAACATATTTAGTCAAAAAGCATAAACAAAAAAGCTTATAAAATTAAATGAGTTTAACTACTAAAATTACTATTTTTTAATTACTGTGAAAAATAGTTGGTGTCTATTAAATTGAGATGAAGGGAGTTAAATTTTAGAAAATTTTCCTCCTAAAAAAAAGGTGATAAGCTTGAAATATGATGACTTCATCATATATTTCCTCATATAACACTGAAGATTTGACGATGATGCTTGTTCAAGTAGATAAGCGTGTTTGACATGAAATTTCATATTCAATCTCTCATACTTAAATAAGACGAGTGGAAATTGACTAACAAAATTTTTTTGTGGTTGAACAAATATTAAATATGACTCTAAACATTAGTAATTGCTGTTGCCTCGAACCTCGAATAATAATAATGAAGAAAACTCGAACATTTGGGAATCGTAAGCATCGCCTCGATACCTGAAAACACAGAACACGACACTCAAGTCAGTAGAGAATTCGATAGAATAGTCAACAATGCATACCTTTCAAGTTATTATTCGTGTCTATTTATAAGGTGACAAATGAGTGAATATTAACGTTCTGTAACATTTCTCATTGATGACAAGTTATAACATTTTCGTTACAGCACGAAATTAAATATATTTAATGGATTTTTACCCATGTCTCATTAGTAACAAAAAATAAATAAGAACACATATGTATAATATACAATTGAATTTTGTGTTGTACCGGAAACGGTTGACATATATAAATTTTTTTCTTTTTCATTTGTTCGACAATCAGTCTACTGAAATTAAAAGGAAGCCCACGATATCCTAGTCAAATGGAAGTTACGATATCACTCGCTTCTGCGCAAGTACCGATTAATTGAGTGTGTGTATATATATATATGTATGGAAGTTTCCTTTTGTATACTTGTATCAATCTGCCCATATGTATAAAGAAATATATATTTACACGCTTCTGAATTTTCGTTATTGTCGTTGGGTTTCATTTTCGTAATTAAGAGTATTGTCGACTGTTCGAAAATTTATTCGGTCATCATCATCACTTTTAGCAAGGTATCTCATCTTACCACCACGATTTGCCAATAATTATACACTTACATTTATCTATAAATACCAAACGAATTAGAACGTCCAAATCAATCAAACAAGCCAAACTAATTGTAATCCTTCAATTGTTTTAACTCTCATTAGAGATGAAACTGACCAAGACCAGCCATTTTAGCCACCAAATCCACCCTCTCATTTGGAAATCGCTCCAAGACCCTACCAATGTGACGGCTGCAAAGAGCTAGGCTTCGGAGCCTGCTATGAGTGCGATCTCTGCAACTTCCACCTTCACGAGGACTGTGCAAACGCGGACTCGTCAATCTTCCATCCATTTCTGAAGAATTGCAGCCTAAAGTTTCACAACAAAGCACCCCAAGTTGGTGAAAGATTTTGTGATGCATGTGGAAGAGACGTGCTAGGGTTTGTATACCAATGCACCCATAACAAGCCCCACGATCTTCACCCATGTTGTGCCAATCTTCCTCCAACACTCTCAGCGAACGGAGTGACTTTACACCTGAGGGAGAAGCCTCCATCAAAGTGCGTGCAATGTGGAGGCAAGGAGGTCATGAAGGGTTTCAAAGGATGTTGTTATGTGTCTTCTTCTGGTGAATATTGCTACCATGTTGCTTGTGTTAAGGACATTGCACTGAAGAGTTGGAAGAGAGGTTATTTTCATCAAGATGAGGGCTTCATTGACATGTGTAGCTTAGCATTGCAAAATCTTGATACTAATAATCAAGAGATTGTTAAGAAAAGTGCAGATAGCTCAAGCAAGTATAGCAAGTGGTGGAAGAAGGCGAAAACAATCGTAATGCTCATTATTTCCGCGATTTTTGGTGATCCCACCACTTTGATTCTTACTCTTGCTCAAGGATTGTGGTCGAATTAATAATTTTCTGGTTGATTCAGAATATTGCATGCTATTTTCCTTTTTTAAAATGATGAGTGAGAGTTTCATATGTGGTAGATGTATTCATCTACTCGGTCCAAATGCAATGTCATTGTATTAAACTTTTTTATCTTTAATAAATTAAGTACTCTGTCTTTTGTAGTTTATCTAATTAATTTCTTTCGCTACAAACATATATCAACCATTTGAGTTAATTCTAAGAAGAAGAAATATATAATTAATTAACATTTTTTTCTGATGAGATTATTAATTAACATACTCCTTCCATTTCACAATAAATTTCTTTTAAAATTTTATGGTAAAGATTAAGAAAATGATAATGTATAGATCATAATGTTATTTTACTAGAATATTCCTATTAATTAAATGGTTCAAATACTTACATTTATTATGAACATCATTAAATAGAGGGTAAATATGAAAATAAGTTATTAAATATCTGTTCGATTTAGTAAACTACAAGTATTTTCACAAAAGAATTTTTTTAAAAAAGTATTGTGAAATAGATAGACTATTTAATTGAACCAAACTTCACAAATTTTCCCCTTTGAAAAAATAATTTTCAACCCTTATGTCATCATGTAATTAATTGAATATTTAGAAGCCACTTCGTGAACACTTTCCCTAATCACTCATCTAACAAGAAATTTATGAGATATTTGAGATACATATATGTGGTTATATGATAGCAGAATTCATATATGTTGGTTCAACTATAAATATAACGGTAGAAGGACATCTGTCCTGATTTATTTAATTAGCTAACTACAAGGAAAATTACCGAAACTTGGAAAAACAAAACAGGAAAGAATGAATGAAATCAGTGGAGGATCAGGAAATAGCTACCCCTCTTCCGCGTAGGACTCGGCCAAAATTTGAAGAAAAAGAATCGAGTGGATGCTCCAACAGCAACACGACAAGTAAATTCCTTTTTCTTGGAGATTTATAATCAGCAACGACTTCAGTTAACTTTAATTATTATTTTGTTTCAAATTTCCATCTATGTTGAAGCAAAAATGGCTAGAAATCGCAACTTCATTCAGATAAGCCAACGGTTTGTATAAATATAATTAACAGTGACAGGTTCTAATTAGAACCTGTAAAGGAAATGTCAAGAGCCAAGCAAATGTCAAGAGCCTTCGAAGGAGGCTGGCCATTCGAGACGACACAGACGGTGGTGATACTGTCATTTCTGCTCACTACTACTACACGCCTTCGTAGAGACTAAAGAGAGAAGAATTTGTGCAATTCCGTTGTTAAGGATAATCTTTGTACCTATAATCAGCTTTGTTATAAGCTGTCATTCTCGATTAAATTAAACAAAGAATACATGCCATAATTATATGACAACTGCAACATAGTTGACATTGATTGAGTCGTTAACTTCAATTCAGTCACATAATAAAAACTCCGACCAAAAGAAAATCGCCTAATAAAAAACATAATAGCTCACGAAAAATGGTGATTTTTGTTTACTAAATATCTCATAAGCAGATTTACTATGTATATTCAGTTCATAACAAAATGTGTCAGTTTTTTACTCTTTAATTATACAATATGCTTCTGCAATTTACTTCTGTAGTGTCAAAAGACAAGCACCATCAATAACACCATCAATAGTTTACTTTGAAAGTTAGGGCTTGGAATGGGTTCAAAGCAAACCAATTAAGAACAAACTTGTAATCACTTTCACCTTTTCATTTAGAACAAAAAAAAGATTATTGATTACAATCCTAAAGGAAGTCGGTAAATAATAATAATAATAATAATAAAGGAAGAAATCCTAAATATGACAAGACGTGCTTAATTGATAGTTCGAGTCAAGTTAAGATGTGCTTAATTGATAGTTCGAGCCAAGTCAAGACGTGCTTAATTGATCTTTCTATTTTTTTCCCTTTATATTTTTAATATTAGAATCAAGTTTTGATTGGTAGGTTTTTTTCACAGGCACAAAAATTTGAATAACTAATATTCAGATAATTTCCTGAACATTTCAATTATTCTCTCCACTAAGGATAAATTTTTTCCTACAATCCAACAGTTGCAGGATCGGATTGTAGAAAAAAATTATCCCTCTACCAGCCTCTTCTTTGTTTTTTCATAGATTATGAGGTGTTTGGTAGGTGAATTTTGAGGTGGGAATCGGAATGGGAATAAGAATCAGATTCCAATCCCCATAAAATTTGTTTGGTTTATGTTAATCTCATTTTGATTTCTATTCCGATGAGGAATCAAATTCCCAACTAGCCTTATAATCTCATTACAAGGGGATGCCCATATTAATGAGATCACTATTCTCCTGTAATCACTTCATCTTTTTTTTTTTTCGTATGTCTCGCTTCCATCACTCAACTTTACATAAGAATCAAACCTGTTTCTATTTTTTTAAAGCAATGATCTTCTTCTTCATGTGTATTTCTTCTTCACGCAGGAGATTAATCTTTTTTTTTTCTTGTCCAATCATGCCAATGATTAATCAAATCTTTTTCTACATCTTCTTTTTGTTTCAACAATCTGTTCCATGATAATCAAATCTATTCGGTTTTCAAATCTTCTTCATTTTCTTAACAACCTATCTCATCTCTTTTTTCTACAGAATTTGAATTAACATTCAAGTAAGCTTTTAAATAGAGTTGATTCATCTTGCGATTCACGCGAATCAATTGTCCACTGCAAGGTTCTTTCTTTGGGCATGAAAACTATCTTTCTTTTGAATGGGTAGCATCAATTTTGCTTAATTAGAATTGTTTTTTCATATATATTTTGCATGGGTCTTTCTCTGCAAACTCAAAAATATCCACTTTCATATGTCTAGTTAATAGCTTGAACAAGAATTGAGTTTCATGAAGAAGAAAGGTGATTGAATTGAATGATTGATTTCTGCAACTAGGCAAGTGGATATTTTTGTATGATTAATTAGACCAAAAAGAAACTATTAATTAGAGTTTAAAACCTATTCCGATTTGGAGTTTTAAATCAAAGCCTATTAAATCTTGATCATAAATTTTTTTTATATGAACTTATAGAATTATTTTATTATCTTACTAATTTGTCTGTTAATTATTTAATTTCATTTGACAGTAATTATCGTAATCACTTTGATTCCGATTCCGGTCATTTACATTCCCTCAATAATCAATTTCGATTCCAATGCATTTTTTAACTAAACGACCCTCTGTTCATCTTGAAAATGATTGGATGTCAAATGGTCGATTCAACGGTTTTACGTGCCACTGCCTAACTCTTTTTATACAAAACCTCAAATTCATTTCAAAGTAACATCGTTGACTAATCAAAAACCTTTTCCCAAAAATGAGTTATTTCCCTGCATCTGCCACTTATGTGTTATTCTTATCCGCAGCTAATAAATTCTTATTCAACTTCAACTAGTTTTAAACGCAGGGTGTTTTTATTTTAGGTAAACTAAGTTGGTAAATTACGTAAATAAATCACTAGATCTTGAGTTTAATACTGCAGATTGTTTGTTAAATTTATTACTTAAACACTGACATATATAATACATAAATTCTTTTTAATAATTATTGTTCATGATATTTGAACCCAAATATTGATCTATAAGTCATAATACGCCAATTTTTAATGACATCATCCTTATATTGAGTGAAAGCTGCCTTGTAAATTAGAGCTGTGATAATTTGGAGTGAATCACACGAAGTGCAAATGTAAATAAATAGTTATAAAAAGCACTAAATAAATGTTGTAATGAATTGACATGTTACTTCAAAATTTATTTATATAAATAAATTTTAATAAATATTAATATCAATGGCCAATTGTGAAAAACATGTGGACTGGACTTGATGAATTGGACAAAATCTCAGCGCAGCTCGGCCCAGTGAGTACTAGGCTGGGCTCAGCCCACAACCCACATATTTTTTTAATTTTTTTAAGAAATTAAATACTATATTAATTGTTTTTTTACCCCACTTGGCCACTTCTATAGCTCAAGTTGATTCAAGAACTGAACATGTTTAAAGCGACTTCGGCCCCCTTCGGTTTCTGCCATTTCCATCTTTTAATCTCGATCTGCAATGCCTTAAAAAGAAAAAAAAGAAATGTGAGCCTTTCTTCTTGGTGATAACCTTTCATATGCTTCCCAAACATTTCATCTTTTATTTTTTGGACCACTTTCTCACCCTAAATTAGTTAATTACAAAACCTGGCTTCTGGAACGATCTTTTCCAATTTCTCTTACCAAAATAGCCATTTTTTTAAATGCATATGACAAGTAGATTAGTGAAAAATTAAAACTAGTTTTGTGTTTTAACCGATTGAAGACAAAATAAATTCAATTGTTTGTTCCTACAAGAGATTTATTAATTAACGACAGGAATTACCGAAGGATCTCCGATAGATCATACAGTTGGCAGATCCTTCAAAAAAAAAAAAAGATGTTTGTTGTTGTCTAAAAATACAACAATGAGTTTATAAGGTGAGCGAAATGCATTCAAAGTTCAGAGTATTTAACTCTTAACTCTCAACCTCGGAGTCCTGAGCTCTAGTCTCTACACTCAGGAGCGCTTCAATTCTTTAGATTGCGGTCACTATGTCTCGACCCTTCAACTGATCATTGGCTTCGAAACTCTTTGGCTCCTTGTCTTCAGCTCCTCGGACCCTAAACTCCTTAAGTTTGTAGTTCCTGCAAAGGAAAGGAATGGGAAGTCACTCCATGTCTATCCTCTAATGCTCAAGTCAATTATTGTCTCAACTAATAGTCAAAATGAAGTGAATATCACTTGTCTTGAAAATGAGATTGTGTGAGAAATTTATACATGCGAAGGATGGATCACCTGATACCTATCTAATAGATTGTCTTTCCACATTATTATTCATTAATAACCTTTCTTATTAGCTCTCTTATTTTTTTTGAACTGGTTCTAATTAGCTCTTTGACTGGACTTTATACTTCCACCTTTTATTGGGTTTATTGGGTTAATGGACCTATCTACATCATAATCTGATGTTGATATATACACCAAAAAAGTGGTTTTTATACGATACATCAATAATATTTTATAATATTTATTTTATACAATTCACTTTTGTATATTACATATTTATTTTTTGATATTTTTAAATTCATAAATACATATTTTTAAATTTACAGACTCTTATTTATATGTTGTTTGAATTTTATTGATATTTAATAAGAAAAATCATTATTTTTTTCTATTTTAAAAAATAAATACTAATTTTAGACTTATCCATGTTAATAAATGTTCTGTCTATGCTCTATATTCGATTGCACACCAATTATACAAGCTCTGCACACAATTTGTTTAAGCGATTTTTCCTTTTTTTCGTGATTTTTTTCCAATTTCTCACAAAAAATCAAAAAGTGTCATTTTAGTTTTTTTTTTAGAAAATAACATTCTAATAAGTAGTCAAATAAGAAGTCGAATTTGAGTTATTATTTTGGACTCTTTATTATTGAAGTGTAATTTACCCACAATTCTAAGCATCAAAATTAATCAGGGAGCCTACACGCATGGGCCGCTCGAACTAGTTATTACCACCACCTAATTAATTAATTTAATATAATTAATCTACATGTGTTTCACAACATTTTGGTTTACATAGACATTAATAACATTGGTTTTATTTAAACCATAAATTGTAAGCGAGATCACACAAACCATATTTCCTTTTTTATTTCACTGGTTGATGTTTGGTCAAAGCTTGTGGGCGAATGATGTCATGGTAATATTTTTAAAATGCTCCACTCAAGTGAAGTCTAGTTATCAAAAAAGATGTGTGATTAGTGCAATAATTACATGTTGTAATAAACTGTTTTTTCGTAAGAAAACCATTTGAACTAAGTGATGGAAATAATAAATTATTTCTTCTTTCCTATTTTAATAGAGACATTTTTTTACACAAAAATTAAAAAAATGGTGATATTTTGTTGTCACTAGTATATATATAGCAGCATTTGTCCAAAAAAAAAAGATTACTTGATTATTAAGATATTTAATTAGCATCAATGGAAGCTTGCAAATTTGTAATCTTGTAACTTTTTGAATAAGTCACTACTGAAAGGTTGCAATCATGTTGCTTAATTTAACTATTATTCAGCGAAAATTACAGTATTCCGAAAACCACGTTATCATATAATACTAGTTTAAAAGTTATAATATAATATAATATTTTATAAAAATTAATTTAAAATTAAATTAATTTTCAATTATATAAAACAAATAATATATATAATTATAAAAAAATAATTTTTAAAATATAAAAATTATAAAATAATAATGATTGATAATTTGTACGAGCTACTTTTATTCAGTATATGTATTAAATATACTATTATTTTATTTATATAATTTTTTTATATCAATTAAATTAATTGGTCTTATGTTAGACTAAAGAATAATTTTTTATATTTATGTATTTAAATTTTTATTTTATATAATTTACAATAGGTAATAGATTTTAGAATGTTACTTTTTTTATTAAAAAAAATAATTTAGATGGAAAAAAGTAGTATAGTTTCTTAATTTTTTGTTGTATAATACATCCATAAAAATTAACTTATAGGTGCCAATCAGAATTTGTCTAATAAACTTCAAAATACATTATTTATTTTATTCAAAATATTATTTAAAATTACAAAAAAAAATAGAATTAAATATAAAATTTAAAATTAATAGATCTCTTGAAGTTCTCTCATTAATATTTTGAACTAATTTTGAATAAGAAATTATAAATGAACTTAACTCACCTCAATTAATTAAATAAATTAATACATAACAAAAGCACATTTAATATGTTCAAAAAATATTAATTGAATTAATTGTCTAAAAAAATATTTTAAAATTTACAAATTATCAAAAAATTCAAAAAAATTAATGAAGAAATCTTAGAGAGTGTCTTTCGATGTTTCCTTTTTTTTTTTTTCCAGATTCATATATTGTATATGATTCCATAATTTCAGATAAAAATAATAATATCCTATATGATTATTACCTCCGATCTAGATATTTTTGTCCGTTATTTATTTCCTCACAGTTGTAACTTAGTGTCCAGTGGAAGTCCAATTTCCATACGTTAGACATTGAAAATTTACTATGTTAATTAATTGACCACTAAAACCTAAAAAAAAAGTTGAATAAGTGTTTATGATTTATTGCTGAAAAGAACGTGGAAGGTACAAGTGCATAATCATGGCCATCCTACAATATAAGACGAATGAAATCTTTGTGTTCGTCTTTAATTTGCGTTCCATTAATAAAAAAATCGTGTTGATCCGCCACGAAATCAAGAACTGGAACATATTAATTTCGTTGTAAACAGAAAATTAATTCACTTTAGCAAAGTTTTGTCCTTTTAATATGAGTTAACAATAACAAGTTCAATAGATTAAACCATCGTAGTGGTGTGGTCAAACTATCTTTGTGAATGCGTCTCTTTCTCCTTATATAAGTCATAAGAGGACATCCATGAATATGCATTGGATGATTAGGATTTAGTAGTATATATTCACAACACCATGCATAAAGCCTATACTATATGGGTTTGAAAAGAATTAGTGCTTTGCTTCGTAATGTTCCATTCATTTGTATGTGGAGCTTATATATGTGGATTCATATGTAATATGACCAATTATATCCACTGCTGGCTAAGAAAAGCAAGAGATGCTGAATCCGGTGACAATTATAGGGCACACCCAGCAATCAATTTTTATTTTTTTTTCATTTATATAGCTACTAAAAATTGAATTATATAGGAACCTCTTCTAGCATTAGAGAAAACTTCAACATTACCATAAATTATAAATTTATTGCACATATTAATCCTTAATTATGTGTTTTGAATAAAAAAATAATTTATACAACTAGTAGGATCTAATAATTGATAACTTTGTGTAATACTCAAGGCTTCTTTCATGCATCCAAAAACTTTAAATATATTGGTTCCATGAATTTATTCAAATTAATTCATAAAATTTAAATATTAATTTTAATTGCTATTGTTATTATATTTAATTTAATTTTCTATTCGGGTAATTAAATTGCATGCGACATATTATAAAAAATTATTATTCAACCCAAACAAACTTTCAAGATTTTGATTTCCCAAAATCCTTCCACCTTTTCCCGAATAGAGTGTAAATTAATTTAGGATAATCAAAAACATCGACACGAGAATCAAAGACTATAGTGACATTAAAGTTATGGAAGAAAACAAATAAGGTGAATTCCAAGAGGAATTTGATCTAGAAATGACGAAGAATCTAGCACATTACATGATTGAGTACATGTGGGAGAACGTGAGCGAAGCAGCACACCATTAGCTAGCATAGATTGGAATCTCAGAACCCAAAAAGAAAGAAGAAGTAACCACCTTATAACAATGACCTCCCAAAAGCCAAAGCTGCCATGGAAACAGAGTTAACATACTCACGCCTATTCCTATTTCATTTACATGTGCCCTATTCGCCCCCCACCGTTTCTTGCTGGGGTTTCCGTACCTTTCTTCTTCTTCCTCCGATTCCTTTCTTTTTCTTAAGAAAAGAAATGCCTATTTATGCAACATATTTGGGACCTCAGTCTCATCACTACCTCACAAACCAACCGCCCAAAAACTATCCTCTCAATCGCATAATGTTTATTCAGCACCATGACATAATCGAAATTTATCAATTATTTGAGTTTATGGCTGTATTTTATTCTATTCTATTCAATTCAAGTAAACTACAAAGAGTGGATAATCATCTTTTAATAAGGAGAATCGAACTCTTGATCTCTTAATACTAAAGACAACTCTAACAGTAATAAGCTACAAACTCCTAACATTTTATTTATAAATAATTTAGTTTATATGATATAATTTAACTTTATTCAAGTTGCTAAACAATAGTGTAATGACTTAATCAAGAGCGAAAAACACGAGAGTGATTGACGCTACTAGCTTTTTGGACAATTTAGATATACACCTTTATTCCTTGTTGGTGAACCAGCCTTGGTTATTACAAAAGCAGATCCGAAATCTAGATTCCATTGCGGCATTACAATGAAAAACATCCACCTCATGACATCATAATTAATCTGCATACAAATTCGGATGAAACCTTCTTTTTTATCGTACGATTAGTCAATAAACTTGAAATCATAAACAGTTAACTGAGATAGGTAGGAATATGTTGAACTCGAAAAGTTTTGGAGAGATTTGCTTCGTTTGAAGGCCTAGCGAAAGAACACATAAGTGAACGTAACATTACATTTTTACTCAAAATCTTAAAATAATAGATTATAGATCAACACTACTTATAAATCTTTTACACATATCACAACCCTTCGATGTAAAACTCTTAACAATTTACACTTATTTTTTTAACAGAATAATTTATGTCACACCTTCTTTTACTATGAAGTCAATGTATGAAATTAAAAGAACCATAACCACCCCAAACGTTAAGAAGGGGTCTAGGGATTTTTTGTACATATATATATATTCCTATCTAGAACTACTTTTGACTCTTTTGTAAGTTTGTGGGGTGTTCTTGCGTTAGAGTTTGCAAACAAAATTGGAGAACATCACATATGTTTGCATGGATTTGAGTGGATTTTGGCGTTATTTATACAGCTTGTGTCCATATTACTATAGCTACCCACCTACCAAACTTCGAGTTCTGACTGGCGTATACAACAAATTAGTACTTCATGTCTGGTCATGAAGAAAACAAGTAAGTATGTCCATATTTGTAATTCTAAAAACCGGTTCTAATATGTTTTCCTTCTTTTTTCTCTCTCTCGTCAATGACTAAAGTACGGCACAAACTTAGATGCATTCAACGGTTTTTTCTCTCTCTTTTTCCTGTTGAGTGAAGAACAATAACTAACACTTCTTGATTAATGATTGAAGTGCTAAAGTGAGCAACAATAAATTATAATTGTCTTAGTAGCTAACATACTAATTTTAAACGGACTTTACTTATAAAAAACTATTTCAAAGTAGTTATCCGCTCTTAATAAAAATTTAGTTGATTAAACAAATGCATGCATGGTGATATTAAAGAAACCATGCATCTTTCATGACCATGAAAGATCAAATATTACAAGCTCACTAGTACTGTGTATGGACTTAAAAAAAAGAATGTTTTATCCGATTGTACTCCATGGTTTTAAACCTTATTAGGGTTATGGCAAAAATACATTAAAAACATGTGTCTTGATCAAGCTAGTCAATTCTAGAGCTCTCATTGCTCTTAATTACTATAACATGCATGAAGACGATTAATTCTTTGGTGCCTATTTTTCAAGCATTAAAAGAAGAAATCAAGACAATTATTCACGAAGTTGGAGTCAAGAGGAAGCATAAAAATGCAAAGAAAAGAAAAATCATAATTAAATCAAAACAAAAACACTCAAAACATATATATCAGAGAAATTTCAAATTCAATATCTTTTCATGAGACAAATATATTTCAAGTCCATTATATCCTAGCCATAGGCATAACTAATCTTATAATTAATCAATACAGAATAAATGAAATTTAAGAGTGGCACCTACCATTTCTAAGCTCTCTTTTTCCTGGTAGATCATCAAGATTTACAAGATTCTGATCCGGATCGTACGTTCCATTACTCAATCATGCTCTTCTTAGAGTCGGCTTTTCAAAGTTAGGGCAATTTTGATGATTTGTCTTCAGAGGAACCTGTAGTGTAATTTAATGAAAAAAATACAAACATGCAAATATATATGTCCATGGAGATGCCATTTTGAATAAAAGAGACTTGATTTTTTAATATTTATCATCACACATATGTATCACATTAGATGGCTTGTAGTAGAGGAAGTAAAACCAGGCAGGTCAGTCCATACATTAGTATTGTTGCTGCTCCAATATTGATCATTTGATCCTGAAAGACTTCCCAATAAATTCCTGGACAAATTCAACCCTTGAATATTACTATTTTCCTCCATTTTCGCCTGACCCTCACCGTTCCCAGGTTTCGGCCACCGAAGCTGACCGATGAAATTCGAATTCTCAACCCCTCCAGCTTCAAATGAATACAACCCTGTTGCTGTATCCAAATTTGATATAAATGGAAACTGTTGCAATTTCCACTGCTCAAGAAACCCACCACCGGAGCTACCAGTCGGAAATTCAATACCACCACCACCCGCCATGGCTGGTGGATGAATTCCACTGAAATCCAACCCAATATCTGCTGAATTGAAGCCACCAAGATGGTGCAAAGGGGGCAAAATCGGTAATTGCGTTGGCGGAGGCAGCTGTATAACGTCACCGGTGGTGCAACTATCAGAACGGAGTCTATTAGCACTGACATTGGAACCAGACCCGGTTTTAACAAGAACCGGCGATTTTGATCTACTGGTTGGTTTGGTTCTTTTATTCCGTCTACAACCACCACCGACCGGCACGTTCCTTAATGCACCTCCTCTGGTCCAGTACCGCCTACAGGTTTTGCAGAAATGACGAGGCTGCGAAAGACTGTAATTGTTGAAGTAACAAAATTTCGTGTTGGTCGAATCGCATCTTGGACATTTAAGTGCTGCTTCAGGTTGTGGAATCTTGGCTAGTCTGGCTCGTTCGGCCATCGAACCTGGCCTGACCGAGCCAGCCCTGGCTGGATCACCACCTGGTGGCGGTGGCAGCCGCTGCAGAAGTTGGGTGTTTTGATCTGCTCCAGTTGCTGCAGGTTGTTGATTAGCTTGCTGCAGAATTAAGAAATGAAAAGCAAAAAAAAAAAAAATAAATAAAAGCAACAAAATCAAGAAAATAAAGATCAAATACTAGGTATATTCAAGAAGAGGAAATAAAAAGAAAGGGAAGAATATTAATATTCATCCTTTTATCGGTTTTCTTTGAATATATAGATATAGTTAGGTGTATAATATGCCAAAAAAAGAAAACCATGGAAGAAAAAAGAGAGAAAAAAATGAAAAAAACCTGAGGCCAGCTTGGTGGATCTACATAGAGTGGAAGGGATTGGAAGACCATGGTGTGGGTGGAATTGAGCTTTAATTCTTCTTTCTTTCTTTTGTAAAGTTTGATGGGTTTTTCTTTTTTTTTTGGTGATCTCTTTATGAGGGATGTGGTGGAGAATCACATCAAGATAGAAGAGAGAGTTGCAGAGAAAGAAGAGAGTAGATTGAAAGATAAAGGAGCCACTAGGGTCTGTTTGTGTGTGTGTGTGTTTATAATCTATTCTTCTCTTTTTCACCTATTTTTTTAACTCTCTTTCTTTTTTCCTCTTTTTGTTTTATTAATTTTTCAGAAAGCTTGAAAGGAATAAAATTATGAAATAAAGAATTTTCTCAGTTTCTTGGTCATCAGCTTATCTTTCACACACTGTGTTACTGCAGTGCCCCTCAAAAGTAGAGATTATTGGCCATGCATCAATGGCAAGAGAGAGAAGACCCTTCCAAGATTACTGATTAATTACATGTTAATAATGGAATGAGAAAAAAATATAGCTTAATTAATAAGGTAAAAGAAAAAGATTAGTGTGTGGTGGAAGTGTCACCATCAAATGGACCTTTGTATGCTAGTCTCGTCCTCGGCCCTTCTTTATTTTTGCATGGAGATTTTTTACGGATTCTTTTTTTGAAGCACACAGAACATTTATCGGTAGTTGTAAGGTTTTTTTGGTATATTGGAATATTGTCACCCTAATATGTTCGTGATGTTTAATGATCATTTTAATAAATTTTTCCTCACTTAATTATTTAAATTATTAAACTATTCGTGATACATTTTCTAAGAGGAATTTTTTAATCTAACCGAAGTAATTTAATAAATTAATAACTTGAATCTACTAGAGCCAAAATTCTATATTATGACAAAAATATCAAAGAAGAAACAAAAAATATCTAATTTGGATAGGGTATATTTCGTCTTCATGTTGTCGTAACAACAACTAATTATAATCTAATGAAGTAGTACTTTCTAGGATAATTTAATACAAATTGCTGAGTCAGTGTCATTGCAACAAGTTCCAAATTCAATACCAATTGGCATTTTATCTATTAATTTTATTGCTTGTTGAAATATGGGGTTTTATTGGAAAGAAAATACCTAAATCACTAAAAAAAACCCCACATTTCTATTAGTGAACAACTCAAATATTTGTTTTGAGATTCGAATTTCCACTGTAAAATTCGTTCAGATATAAAATATTTTCTTGTTAATTAAATATATTTAATTAATCAACGTGAGACATAAAATATATAAAAAACTATTTTTATGAAATAGGTAAGGTTGAGAAAAGAAAACGAAGTGGAGGTGGGTGGGGTGGCCAAGCCGCCGGACGTGGAGGGGAAAGAGCAGTCGTCATCAGATGCTCACGGTCTCATTGCTTTTCCAAGTGCCACGTCAGACGCCATCCGCTCTCACAACACCTTCTTGTCTGCACGGATAGGCTTGACGTGGCCCAGTAGACCCCACCCCCTACATCTAAAATATATGGGTCGGTGAAAAAGCATTTTCTTTTTTCGAATTTTAATTCCAAATTGGGGCCTAAATTCATCTATACATTGGTTTTTATGGTCCACCTCCACATGCAGATATGCATCTTTGGTTCTTCACATTAATTTCAACCATTGACTCATCCATTTTCGAATCTACCCCTAGTGGAAGAGAAATTTCTGCAAAAAAAATTGACGATTCCATCGTTCTTTCCTTTTTTTTTACAAAAGCTGATTATCAATTTCAAAATTTAGAGTATTGATATGTTGATTTTGATAAATATGGTTTTATTATTTTAACTAAATTCAAAAATTTACGATAAAATTTCAATATAATTTTTTTTTTGATAAATTGTCATTTAATTTTCTCTCGATAAGAATAAAATTCTCAGTTTCTTAACGCGGAATGTAATAAAAATACTTAAGCGATACGACATTGAAAATTTAAACAAATTTTTGTCAAAAACTCTCATCTCACTGTACACGTATTTCCTTGGCTCACTAATGAGTATGATACATTTATTTACCTTTTCTGTTTTTTTTTTGAAATGAGTAAGTTTATATTCAATATTTATTTATTTAAGATTTCGACACTCTACAAAAATACTTACTTGATTGTCAGATTTTTTTAAAAAAAACCATAATTTCTAATTTCTTTTTCCTTTTTGTAAAAATGTTCAAAGTTTACCTTTTTATAAGTTGGAGACTTTTTCAATTTCAAAAAATTATTTTACATGATTTCAATTTGAGAAATGCATGAAGATATTATTTTTCATTCATGATCGACACCATATGATTATATAACCTAATTTGGAGAATTGATTAGATTAATAATTACAAGTGCGCGTTTGAAAACGGGATTAATACCAGGCTTAATTTACAACGATAGACACGAAGATTGATTTAGATTTATACTAAAACTAAACGTCCACTATTCTGTCCATAGTGTTTCCGTAGTTCACCAGGACTAAACATTGTAGGTTATACATAATAAGAGAGGATCCTATATAGGTCACGTATCCTATTATAATTAGATATATGACTATGAGATTTCAGTATGCTTGTTTAGCATACCCTTCGTTATAAATAAGAGTTGGTAGAGATTAGAATGGTTGGTTGTGTGTGCGTTGTTGAGCTATGATCTCATGTTCAATTTCTTGTATATATATAACGAAAACTAATTCGATACTGTTCAAAAAACAAACAGCTTGTTTAGTTGAAAAAAATTTCCATTATTTTTTGAGTTAATTATGTCAAATATTCCAAATGAAACTCAAATTTTGACAAAAAGACAAACAGAATTTCAATTTTAAAAATATAAATACACTCAAACTTATTTTGAAAAATATCAAATAGAGACATTTGGAGATATTTAAACTTATTTTTTTAAAAATACCAGATGGAGACTTTTGAAAACATTTGGAGACCAAGTCTTTTTAGAACCGTTGAAGACTTTTGGATACATTTTTAGAGAAATTTAGAGCGTATTTATATTCCTCAAAATCTATTTGGGTTGGATCTAAACATCAATTTCTGAATTTTATTTCAATGTAATTGTGTAATTTTCCTTATTTTTTAGAAAACTAGAAAATAGAAATGAAAAAATGAAAATTTTATTTAAAAAAATGATTAGCAAACATATGTTCTAAATATTTTTAATTTTTAAAAAATAAAAACAAAAAACAAAAAATTGTTTTGTCAACTAAACATAGCCAAATAGTTCCGCCATGACAAGTCTCAAGGAAAAGCACCGGCGCGGCCATGTCAGCTTTAGACCACCATCTTGTTTCAATGATCTCCCAGATTTTTTACTCGAAGAAATTTTTCATCGCCTACCAATAATCATGGCACATTGTTGCAAAATTGTCTGCAAGCGTTGCCATTCAGTTATCTCTGAACCTTACTTCGCTGCTCTTTTTTCCAAAAATAAAAAAAAGTTTCGTCATTCTTGATGATTTGCTATGACGAAAGTACCTCTGAGTTTGAATCTTTGACTTGGTGTAATCACAGAGCAGCAACCCTGTTACTAGAGAATGGATACGTCTTCCAAAACACCATGAACATCGGAGACCAGACAACTGACGGATGCCACCACATAATCATCATTTGTAATTATTTATAAGTACACACTTTCGTATAATTCAGAACATTATTAAAACTATCAAACCAGAGTGGTCCTCTCCCATTTAAGATAAGTTTTTCTTTAACACATATTACAAAACTGTTAACATCAGTTTTAGACAAAAAATAATATGTTTTGAATGAAGATACTATTGCACTTATCACAAATCAGTTCTTTTAAATCAATTAAGTAATTAGTCCTTCATCTCTTTTTTATAAAAAAAAAACAGAATTTTTTTGGCTGGAGAAAACCACCTAAGGGCATAAATAAAGGGGCTCAATAGTCAGCCTATTGAACCCTCCTCTTATACACTACTCTCCTATATACGCCTGCAACGGTGGGATGCACTGATAGTAGGCACCATTGGACCGTTGCAATGGCCTTATTTTCTTCTAATTTTTTTTACATCTTTTGTAACAATTATTACCATTGTAATCACACCGTTGCAAAAGGTATATTTATATAATTTTTATTTTTTGTTGATTTCAATTGCTAAATTAAATACACAAAGAATTATTTAAGTTATTGGAACATTTATGAGTCATAATCAAATGACTACACTACGAATCAAGAGAACTGTAAAGAAAAATATATATTAGCTTCGAAATCATAAAGTAGAGAAACCATAATAATTCTTTACTAAAACAACTTTTGTAGGAAAAAGTTAGCATTACCTATAAATCAATACGTAGGTAAACAGTTCTTATCCTCTACGCTTCCGGTTTCGTAGAGAAAAGATATTTTCCGGTACGAGTTTTCCGTAGTTAATTGCTTTCTTTCTCTGCGAATTTGATTTTCAGACACGAATTTGGGGGGTGTTTCGCCACGATAAAAATCGTAGATAATTGTCAGACTTTTCTCTCCGAAATTCAAAGTCGTAGGAAATAAATTATACCTACGTGGAGTTCTCTATGTTCCATTCGACGAATTTTTTGGTAGCGAAAGATAATTCTCTACAATTTTTAGACATTTGCCTACTTTTTTTCTTGCGCAGAGAATAAACATTTTTTTCCCGTAGCGAGTAAATACATCCACAAAATGACTTAATATAGAAGTAACTAAGATATTCATATTATGGAGTATAACTTTATTTCTATTAGGAAGTGTACCCACAATATAGCTTCTTCTCAAATTGTATCGCATATTAAACCCTATTTATTAAAAAACAATTTTGTTAATTTTGTTGTATAAAAAAAATTAAATATGTCTTTCGCATGATGATTTTTATTTTTTGTAATCTGTTATATAGATAGATTGAGTTTTGAGCATCCGTGGGGTCAATAATATATAGCAGTTTCACAATCAAAGCACATTTTTGTTTTCGTGTAACAATTTAAGCACTCTCATATATGTATACACTAAAAAAAATAGAACACTAATGGTTTTTCATTTAACTAAATATTTTTTAATATTCAACTTGCTGTGGTATAGATTTAAGCCTATAAAATTCCATGAGAAAAGGTTAATAAAATATCCTGAGAAAAGGTTAATAAAATATCCTTTAAAAAGAGAAAATAAGGTCTAATCCTTAAACCAATAGATCAGCTAAGCTATGTAATAGACAATCAAACTTTAAACAAATAGAATCTCCTGTCTCATTATAACTATAAATATTGCTTCGCATCAAAATTATCTATAGCACATTACATTTAATCGTTGAATATCTCAAAACTCTAACAAAACTGCATGGAGTCAGAAGAATTTCTGAGAGAGGTCTGTCCATTCCACTTTTTCCCATTTTTGCAAAATTGCATGAGTCTAGAATTACAACTTAAAGACGTTTTCAACAACAAAAATTTATTATTGAGCCTGAGTAATAACACAAACAATTACTATTTAAAATATAAAATTCAATTAATGAGCTTATCGTCACTAGCACTGGAGTAGATTACAACAGTCAACATTAAAGCATATCGTAAGTTCAATTTTTGGTAAAAATAAATTAAATCACTTATGAATATATATATATATAATTCAGTCAACAAATACGACGGACTAATCGCTCGTATGGTTATTTGCGTAGTGTATACATGCCATATCTACTCAAGAAAAGCAAGAAAACAACGTTTTCATTTATGATCCTATGATGATCACATCTACCTTATTCGGAGAAATAATTAGAGTGTGCATATGAATGGGATTAATGGCGGCCGAATGTCATACAGGGCATAGCTGGAATTAGTGACCTAATTAATTACACAAACTAAGATTGATAATGAGGAAAAGCCCACGTGTGGTGTAGGCACGAATTGACACTCAATATTTGATTCATTCCAATCAAAGATTTGATTAATATTGTGATGAGGACGTCATGATGCGATGGCGGACCTTCCAACAACGCGTTCTACCCTAACTATTGATCTTTTCATAAAGAATAGCAATAACATGTACATAATTAACGATTTGAAAACAAAAAAAAATCAACTAATCAAATATCAGAACTTGATTAATTACTATAAATTACCATCAACCATGCTTCTCTCAAATTAAAGGGCTCATCCGTTGACAATAGTATATAGCATTTTTTGTAGAACATATAGTATATAACATTTTATTAAAAGACGTATTATTTCTCTACTTTTTAACACTCATTCATCATTAATCAATACAAAATACTATATGTTATATAATATATACTGCAATGCAAAACGAATCCAAAATTTGGTCTAATTAGCTCAAAAATTATTAGGACACGAAATGCATCGACCTTTATATAGTGAAAATGATTTTGGCCTATAATTCACCACTGATTGTAGCCAGCTTAATCTACAAAGGATCTTATTGCGAGATCTAATTACGTGCATCGGTCATTGAAGCAAGTGACAAGCAGCCCAGCTGGCCAACCATGTGATCTGAAAAGTTGGAGCATTCTCTTCTGTACCTTCCATTGGTATAGAGCTAGTAGTTAACAAGTTTTACCAATTAATATTGTTGATGCATGGATTTTTTATAGTTAATTTGTTGCCAATTCAGTTGATGTCTGATTATTTATGTTTTTCCCTAGTAAGGATTTCTCAAAAAGCTTTAAAATAATATGCTGTGACTGTGGGCTATAAGCAATTTGTAAATGAGATTATATGCGAAAAAGTTGGTCAAGAGATTTATCCTAACTAATTTCCATTTGTTTTGAGAGACATCAAAACTGATCACAAATAAACTTTGCGCTTTAAAGGATTCGAATTTACCTCTTGTTAAATTCCTCAACAATCAAACAAGATTTCTTATTTCCATTTGAGTTAATCCAACAGTTTCTGTTATATTAAGTAAAAAGTACTGCTTTTTTGCATGAACACAGCATATGCTCTTTGCTTAAAAGAGTGTGAATTCATATACATATAAACGTTTGTCTCCAATTAACATGCCTTTCAAATAAAGCAGATTTGAACAAACCCTTCTCTTATTGCCTCTTTTTCCCCCCCTAAAGTACTAGTCTTGAAAATTCATTTATGTTAAGCAGATTCTGTCCCTATTAAATTTTACTGAGGTCAGTCTCATTTGGTCCACAATTTCCCATCTTCTTTCATTTTTCTGATTGAAATTGATTAAAGCATTCCGCGTTTTGAAATTTGATGATCGCTTTATTGTGCTTATCAATCAATATTTTTGGTAGTTAAGTCGTGTAGGCATATTCGTATTATGCTTTATTGTAGTATAGATGCTCTAACCAATACAACATGAAGTCTATGATCTTACTTGTCTACAAAACCTTATTTTAATCTAATTATTTTCGATTAGGAACTTTCCTTTCGGTCCATTTCCTATCGGAAAATTTGCACGACTTAGTGGCAGCTAGTCGTTTGGGAATTATGGGAAACACAGAATCAGCGAATATTCTATGTAGGAGAAATTCATGATAGAGAGGAGATCGCTTCTAGATTTATTTGTTTTGCTGTTTTTCCTTTAAAATATAATTTTAGGCACATCGTTTTCTCTGGAACTGATGTTATAAATGTCCTGACACAATTGTTTCTTGGGAACTTTGAAACTCTAGTTGTACATTTTCTGTAGGGTTGCCGTTATATCTGTAGTAGTAGTTTATAAGACAAGCCACTTATTGTATACAAATAATTTTGTAAGACCATTTGTCCATCCACTAATTTAGTGGCTAAGACCTTAATAGAATGAGTCTGACTTTTATATATATTAGCATTTTATTTATGTACATTGTACGTTATTGAAGCTATTTATTTATGATTTAATTATTTGTAATATTAATATATGTCTTTAAATTTTTGTAGTCAATATTCATTGCATAAAATTAGAAAAAAATAAAATTATGTAATGAAAAACTTAATCGAATATATATGCTTAATTTTTTTTAATAAATCAAATATACTTTTTAATATGTTTCATATAACGATATTGTTATATTGCATGCAGACACAATTTTAAATGTGAAATAAAATATTACTACAATAGATTTTCATAATAAAAGAAATTTATTACAGAATGACAATATTTAAATCCCAACGACAATAAATCAACAAAGTTCTTGCATGATGTTCTCACAACGATAACGACTCCATCACTCTCCGCAAATCTTCGCCCTATGCAAAGAAAAACCCAAGTTAGAACATCACTAAATATAGCAACATTCTAAGGCAATGAATGGGTGTCTTTTATTACTTGGGCAGCTAAGAATGATTTTTTTGTGATCACGGTCATTAAGACAACAATTTATCAGTGCTATTTAAAAACAGCATTAACTCAAATGTCGTTATTTTGTCTTGATAAACAATAGTAAACTTCTCCATAAGGCCTAATTTTTCAAAAAAGAAATTTGAGTATAAGTGTAAAATATATACATTAAAATAATTTATACTTCATAAAATTAATGAATAAAATTCGTATAAAAATAAGCAAAAGAAAAACAACATACCTGAAGTTTAGTGTGGATTCTAGTTATATATAGATAAAGAGTAAATTTGAAAATAAGATACATATTTTTCAAAATAGATAAAATTTAAATTTTTAGTTGAGATAATTATAGATTATATTTTTCAGAACAGATAAACATTAAATTTTTTATTAAAATAATTACAAATTATCTATACGGGTAATTGTGGATATCTCTAACTATATAACAACTTTTTAAATACTAATCTAATTTTTTAATCTATTTAAGATAATTATCAAAAGGGCTTATAAGTATTTATGAATAAAAAAAGGGATCAAAGTGTTCGAAAAAAAAATTCATACATCCGTACATTTATGTATGTTATGATATGATATCATAAAAATCACTTAATTATATAATTGAATTTGCAGAGATTTGTAAATTTTGAGTAATTATAGTGATAATTCATTATTAAATTTTCCAAAATATAGTTTAATATTTACAGTAAATTTCTACCATCAAAGTTGTACTCCTTTTTACTTAACCAAAATTCTCAAATTTGAGTATGGATATGAAAATTGAGTTTTTGGACACCCTTTAAAATTCGGTAGAGAGAAAGATAAAATCAAAATTAGTCAAATTAAACTGTAATTGCATTATTCTTAGAGGTCCCTCAAACTAAAGGATCTAGGATAGTTTGGTAAAAAAAAAACCTGGAATTTGAGCATTAGTGAAGCCTTCTTAGTCTACCTAAATCCTAACAGGATCCATTTTTACGATCTAGCTACTACGTCTAGAAAATGAAGGTAATCTAAGAAATTGATTAGAAGATGAATTAATTGAGGGGGTCGTGCATGCAACTATAACTTGGAGATCAAATATATCAAAGTTGAATCATGGAACATGTGATGTCCATGAGAAACTGTGATAGAAAAAATTGCAAGGACAGAAGTGGTGGTGTCGGAATCTAATTCCCCTATGATCCTATCTAATCAATGCTCGGAAGAATATATCATCTTTAGCTCATTTTCATGCAAAAAAGTGGCTCTTCTTATAATACAAATACATGGTTGGAAAGGAAGGTCGTTGTGCAGCTTTTGCCACCCACTATTTTGTTCACTTGCTGTCACGGTGTCACCTGTCTTCCCCACAAACACATCACCTCTCTTTAAGTAGTACTTGTTGTAAAAGAAGTGTGAATAGAGAGGAGTCTTACCTCAGAAAATTGTGACATGCGTGCAAAATTTATAAGTGTGTACTTTTTATAATATATGACATTAAGATTTTGGATATATATGTGTACAAATATATATATTAGGCTCACTTGTGATGTTCTTTCACTAGTCTCATATACGATGATAATTTCTCCAAAACTCTTTAAATATAACAGTACTAAACATACACAGATGCAATACATGCATGAGTTTGCAACGAAAATAATATACATGGCTTGCATCGGTTGTAGCCTCATTCCCGTGAACTTAGCCTGAGAGATTCATCTCATAATTGGAAGGTTAGTTTTAAGCTTTAAAAAGAAGACATCTATCACATAGGTTCAAAGTGGTCACCACTCTTTTTGGGAAGATAAAAGTAGGTCGTGGCCACCAAAAAATCTAGACCTTCATTCTTAAGAACTGACTCATTAGGATCAATCTATGGTTTACGTTTATCATAGTTTGAACTCATGTCCTAATGCGACACAAAAAATGTATTTACTACTTGGTCTACTATCTAGTGATTGTATTTCAAAACATCTTGTATTCATTCTTAGAGATATTGGAGTTGATGTGAAGGGATTAATTTTTAGTTTTGCGATAACATGCAAATCTTACGGCCTAAATTAACATATAAACAAGAAAATTAAGCCAACTTCAGAAACGACACAGCAAAAAGCTGTAAATTATAATACGTTGTCAATTATATTACTTATTGCGAAGAAGAGGGAATCCGAAGAAATAAAGCTGTAAATTGCATAATAATTATTAAGAAGCAAACAAATCTTACTAAAATCGTGGTCACTTGCTTGTCTTGTGAAGATTCTTGGAGTAGATTCCAATATATTTTTCTAATAGACTACCCAACATGTGTATAGGACATGGCTTGATTAATTTTGGTTAACCAAAGCTTTTTTAGACATAAAAAGATGGTGGTCCATGCTAGCTCCATTATCTTCTGTACCACAAAAAAAAATCATGTTGATTTCAACCTTTCAAACCATGGCAAGGATGTGTGTGCTATCCATGGGGGATCCCAGATTTGGGCCCTTTCATTGTCACCCAATTTAACTTCCTTAAAACATTTCTGTTTCTTTTTAATTAATTTTAATTAATATGAGAACTTACAAACAATGGTTTCTCATATTGCTACTACTCTCGTAGATGATCTGAATTATGAAGTTACATTTTGAGTAAAGGGAAAAAAAAGCAATATTGTTAAACCCAACAAAAAATGGGGTCTGGACCCATCAACAATGGTACTAGTCCATAGCATGGTAAATTCTTGAACAAACTCAAGTTAGGGTGAGTTATAATCGTTTTAGTTTAATTTAAAAAGCATGAGAGCTCTTGTTATAACCCTTATTGTACTTATTCTTAAATTATGTTC
>CAODLS011132036.1:0-10902 GCA_948243855.1 Flueggea neowawraea
TTTTTTTATTTCATTTTTAATCCATTTTCACTTATCCAAAACACCTCCAAATCACTCCTAACCTTCATTAATCACCCAATTAACATAAAAAACATACAATTAAATCTTCAATTACCAAAAATAAAAATTCAAAATTTTACCCAAATTTATTAAAAATAATTATTCCAAAAATAATTATCCAAAAAAAATTATTCCCAAAACTAATTATCCACCAATAATTATTCAAAATAATTACTCTAAATATAATTATCCAAAATTATTCAAAATAATTACTCCAAATATAATTATCCAAAAATAATTATAAAAATTATTCGGGGTATTACATTTGCAATGTGTTTAAAGAATTTTTAGATTATGTTGAGAAATAAAATGGCTATTCTATTAAAACTTTGAGAATAGATAGAGGTATAAAGTACATTGTATGTAATGATTTTTTGAAGAAAAGAGACATACATCATCAATTGATAACAAAATATACTCCTCAATAAAATGGAGTAGTTGAAAGAAAGAATAGAATAATCATGGACATGGTTTGACACATGCTACATTGCAACAAGTTGCTAAAGAACTTTTGGACCAAAGCAGTTGCTTTTGCAGTATATGTTTTGAATAGATGTCACACTCGAAACTTGTAAGACAAGACATCTTATGAAACATGGTATGATCGAAAGCTAAATCTTAGTCATCTTAAGATATTTGGTTGCATTAGTTATGCTCATGTTCCTACTAAATTCAGAAAGAAGTTAGATGATAAAGCTAAAAAATGAATATTTATTGGATTATTGTAATAAGATAAAGAGTTACAAGCTTTACAACTCTATAACTAAGAAATTTGTCATAAGTAGTGATGTGACTTTTGAAGAAGAATGAGCTTGAGACTGGTCAAGTGAAGAGAAGAAGGCATTGCCTTCACCCATAGTTGTTACTCAAGAAGTCAATAAAGATGCTTAATAGCCTGTTACTATGCCACTTTTGGAGAATCTAGTTGCCCTTAACAAGAACGTAAATTGCCTTTTTGCTTACAAGATTATGTGACATTGATCTATTAGGTAATGAAAAACCTGCACAGTATTCTAATTTGTCAAGTTTGACCATATATATTATGAGGAGGTTAAAAAGGATGCTAGATTAGTTATTACCATAAATAATTAGATTTAATCAATCAAGAAGAATATCACACGTGGGTTTACAAATTCTCCAAGAGGGAAGAAAACAATCAGAGTCAAATGGAATTACAAGAATAAATTCAAGACAAATAAAGAGAAAGGCCTAGGCAAGAAAAGAAGACCTAAGACTTTTAAGACCTAAAAAAGAGCATAGATTCATGTAAATTGAAAGCAAGTCACAACTAGGTTAAGCCATAAGCCAATTTGATCCACTTGGATTTAAAAGTGAAATATTGGAAAGAGAAGAATGGTGGAAAAATCCAACAGTGTTTAGTTGAAGATTATGCTTGGCATGATAGAGTTTGAAGAACGTGATTTAAAGAAGACAATGTAAGAATATTAAACCAAGTTGAATTAGGAATCCCTATTAGAATAGGAGTTTAATTTTGTGTTAAATAGATTTACTAATTCAAGTAGGGTTTAGACTATACTACTATAAATATAAATGCGAGCACCTCAATGTAACATCAATAAAGGAAATAAAAGATTGAGAATTAATAAAATTTGAGAGACGCAAAGGTGGCAGTTTCAATTTTTGGCAGAAAAAAAAGATCAATAGTGCGGGTACAGATGCAAATGAATTTTATAACCTGACTATATCATCATTAAAGATCAATGTTTTTGTGGGAAAAAAAATAAAGATGAAAGCTTTTCTGGCCAAAAAGAACTAAAGATCAATGCTTTTGTATGGTCACTCTTATTTGTGCCGCTTAAATGGATTGTCCTCGTAAAAATTGTAGTATACATGCCTTCTAAGAGTGACTACAATTCGGTGTAACAGAGTTGAATGGAAAGTTGTTTGAACCGTGGAATCTGCATTCCACGGTTCAATCTGACAGCAATGGAACCCATTTTTACCTTTTTGTTTTAATTTCGTTCATTTGGATGCAAATAAAGGAAGCATCTGGGCCGTTGCATGCTTTAATTCCTTTTTGTAATATTTTATACAATAATTTATTTTTATCATTTTATACACTCTTTTTATTTTCTAATGTATTTCAATCAATATTTTTTAAGCCTTTTTAATGTATATGCACATGCAAAATTTTAATATGATGGAGATTAATTAGTTAAATAAAGTGTTTTCATTCTATTGAGTTACATAAGTTGTTAATTATCTAAATTATATGTTAGTATTTGTTTAATGATTGATTAACTATTTTTAAGTAAAAAAATCATTTTTTAAAAAAAACAAATTTTATAAATTAATTTTGTTAGCCATAGAATTTGTATTATGAATTGAGAATTAATATTTGACTTGATTGTGTGTCAAACCTATTAAACTTTGAAAAATTGAAACTATTGTGAGAAAAAGTAGAATTGACTTTTTGGAAATTCCTGATGAGTTGAGATATTCTTGACAGAAATTGATTTTTTTGTGAGAAATCGGCTTTTTTTTTCTTGAGAAATTGAGACGAGAGAAAAAATTTCCTAGAGGGTGTACAACATGTGTACTTTGATGCACATAGGTGTATATGACGTTTACAATTTTTTTACTTGATTTAATGGTTTCCAATTGGTGTACATTAGTGTACATGACTGTAGAAAATGTTTGCAATTTTTTTAAAGTGATTTAATAGATTTCACTTGTTGTACACAAATGTACAAAAGCATTTACATTTTTTTTTAAAACTGAATTTTTGGTGTATACAGATGTACTTTAGTGTACGTATGTTCACAAGACGTTTTATTTTTTTTGAATTGGTTTAGTGGTTTTCAGTGTTTAATCGTATGATTTAGCAACTATAGGACTAATATTATAATTATGCAAAGTTTGAAGACTGAATACATAATTTTTATAAAATTACAAACCTTCATCAAAATTTGGATAGGCTGTAGCTAAGGTCTAAAAACCTTACTACCGTCGTCATCGTTGCGTTTCTCCAATGACAAAGAGATCACTTCTACAGTAAAGATCTATTTGCAATGTGGCAACACCTTTCACAATGTCTATTTGTGATTTTCTTTGTCGACGTTTGCCATATTGTCTGTTGCTGTTGTCAAACGTTCCTCTTCTCGATCATAGCCTTCTTCCCCATTTTTCATGTTCTCTCCCCGAAGTTGAACCCTAGGAAAAAAATTGATAGAGATTTCGAGGTGGCAGAGAAGAGAAAGGCACAGAGAGACAAAGAAGGAGGTGACAAGAGAGAGACGGAGAGGGAGACGATGAGTGAAAGAGAGAGACGAGAAAGAGAAGAGGAAGGGAGAGACGAGACAAGACAAAAACAAATACTTGAAAAATCTCTTATATTTGGGGTAAAGTCTGGCATTTTTGAGAATATATTTCAACATGCTGGCATTTTCAAGAAAAATTCCGAGCTTGTTTCCTTTTACAAAAATAAAAAAATGGGGTCCCATTTGTAAAAATGTTGGGTTTAACCTATGCAATTAGCACATTTCTCTTGCCACCACTTGTGTCATATTGCAATGTTCTTACGGGAAAACAATTTTTCATCTTTTCTGTTGGGAATAATTAACAGCGTCGAAACTGAGGGATCCGAACAGCTATTGCTCAAATGTAAGGACTAAACAGAAAAATCGTGAAACCTCAGGATATCTCTTCCTAACTCCCCAAAAAATTACTCTTTTGTAATTGTCAGAACGAAACTCGAAAGTTCTTTCTTCCAATATTGTTTTGTCAGCTGACAACGTTTTGCTCGAACGGCAGCGTTTAACTGATAAATCAACCTCTTTCTTGTCGTACCTGCCCCCCCATCTGATACACAGAACTAACCAGAAAAACCTCGCTAGGGTTTAAGAAGTACACCATTAAAAACCAATTCTGCACATTGAGCCATCAAAGCCCACCATGAAAATAGCTTCACTTTCACTTCTCTCTTTCCTCTCTCACCGTCGACCGAAACAATTAATCTCTTTTCTCTCCAGATATTACATTTCTGACCCCACTCCTTCTCTCTCTCACCTTCAGCCCTGCACCACAACCGACGCCCTTCTCCTCAAACGGAACCCTTTTCAATCGAACCCATGTAGGTGCATCGATACCCTTTTTGAGCAACAGCCTCAAATGTCCTCCAGACAGGCGAAAATCAAAGAAAAAAATGAACTCGAAGAGGCTTTTGAGTCTGCAGAGACTACTGACGACATGCTTCGTGCTTTTCAAGCAATGGAGGCTTCCTTCGATGAGAAGGAGCTTGGCTTGGCTTCATTACAAATTGGTCTTAAGCTTGACCAAGAAGGTGAGGACCCTGAAAAGACCTTGGCTTTTGCAACTAGAGCTTTGAATGCGCTTGATAATGATGGTGGTGGTGCTGGTAATAATAAGCCTTCTGTAGTTGTTGCTATGGCTTTGCAATTAATGGGTTCGGCGAATTATAGTTTGAAAAGGTTTAATGATAGTTTAGCGTATTTGAATAGGGCTAATAGAGTATTGGGTAGGTTGGAGATGGAGGGAACTATTAGTGCTCAGGATATTAGGCCTGTATTGCACGCTGTGTTGCTTGAGTTGGCGAACGTGAAGACTGCAATGGGAAGGAGAGAGGAGGCTATTGAACATCATAGGAAGTGCTTAGAGATTAAAGAAATGATGTTGGAGAAAGATAGTAAAGAATTGGGCATAGCAAATAGGGATTTGGCCGAGGCATATGTTTCAATTTTGAATTTTAAGGAGGCTTTGCCAATTGGTTTGAAGGCGTTGGAGATACATAAGAGTGGATTAGGGAATAATTCTGTGGAGGTTGCACGTGATAGGAGGCTTCTTGGGGTTATCTATAGTGGTTTGGAGGAGCATCAAAAGGCATTAGAGCAGAATGAGTTGTCAAAGAAGGTTTTGAGAAATTGGGGACTTGCTTCAGATTTGCTTCGGGCTGAGATTGATGCTTCAAATATGCAGATTGCATTAGGCAAATATGACGAGGCCATTAACACTCTGAAAGGTGTTGTTCAGCAGACAGAGAAAGATAGTGAGACCCGAGGATTAGTTTTTATCTCTATGGGAAAGGCTCTGTGTATCAAGAAAAGTTTGCAGATTCAAAGAGGTGTATTGAGATTGCTTGTGGAATTCTTGACAAGAAAGAAACAGTGTCACCCGTTGAAGTTGCTGAAGCTTACTCAGAGATAGCAATGCAGTACGAGACTATGAATGAATTTGAAACAGCAATCTCACTGTTAAAGAGAACTCTCTCTTTACTCGAAAGAGTTCCTCGGGAACAGGTCTCCGAAGGAAGTGTCTCCGCTAGAATTGGGTGGTTGCTTCTTCTAACTGGTAAGGTGCCTCAGGGGATTCCTTACTTAGAAAGTGCTGCTGAAAGATTAAAACAGAGCTTTGGTCCCAAGCATTTTGGAGTGGGCTATATATACAACAATTTGGGAGCAGCATATTTGGAACTAGATAGACCACAATCAGGTGCTCAGATGTTTGCTGTGGCAAAGGACATTATGGATGTAGCACTTGGTCCTCACCATGCAGATTCCATAGAGGCATGCCAAAATCTCTCAAAGGCATATGGGGCCATGGGAAAGTAACATTTGGTTTTTTGGTTTTATTCTTATATTCTGTGCCATTATTATTGATAGCTCAATTTATCGGCAAACTTTGGGTCAATTCTGAATCTGTTTCACCTACTGTATGGTAACTGCATGCTCACATTTAATCGAATCTCACTGTGATGATATATGCTAGACTATCTGCATCTCTAGTAGAGGTAAGACTATCAAATTAAATGGTTGGTTTAACTTTTGTGCTTGTTCATTACCATTCTATAAAATTATGCTCCAGAAAACCTGCATTATGTGAATGGTTCACCCCCTATTGAAATTGGGGTACTTTATGTTCTTGGAGCATTAAATGTTCTATTAAATTGCGACATATTAAATTAAGATGCTAATAACACGTAGCACTCACATTTGGGTGATTAACTTATTTATGAAACGAATAGTTCGTGTTGTTTTTGTTGTTAACCGGCTGGATCAAATGATGGTATACTCTACCATCAGCAGAACATGAAGTTCACATCTCTGCATGATCAGCATTATATGCGGTTCTTTTCAATACTTTTTATCTTCATCTGCCCCTTTGGTAACCTGATAAGATATTTTGAACCTTCTGAAAGATCTTCAACTAACAGTACTGAATTTGTTCCCTGAATTCTCCAGTATTCACGTATTCTGATGCTTTAGCAAAAAATCTGTTTGTGCTTAAAAAAACACTTGCCTCAAATTTGTTGCTTCTCAAGTTACATGCATCTCAAAGGACGCTATCTGGTGTTTCTGCTCTCTTTTGTTTTAAAAAAAATTGATTTAATTTTTTCAAATTATTTAATTTATTCATTTTTCTTTATTTGTTTGCACATTATTATTTTAGATTGTGGTTATGCATGAATTTATTCGTTAAGACTATGAAACCGTGATCTATTTTTAGGTTAGAATTGTGGGCCTAATAGTTTGATCAAATCTTTTGTATGAATATTGCAGCCATGCTCTTGCCATAGAGTTCCAGCAGCGAGTAGTCGACGCCTGGGAAAGCCACGGACCAAGTTCACATGATGAGTTGACTGAAGCCCGTCGACTTCTGGAACAATTAAAGTTAAAAGCTCGTGGTGCATCCAAAAACCAGCTTCCAATGAAGGCCTTGCCGTTGCCTCATGGCAGTCCCTCGATTGAGAAGTCTACAAGTGATATTCCTCTGAATCACAACTGAACAAACACAACACGCTGTCTTTGTCACATTTTCACAGAACATTGCATCTCTCATTTGGCTAACTTTATAGTTTACTTGGAGTATGTCAAGTTTTGCTCTCTGCGGTATGCTTGTTTCGTTCTAGATATTCACATGTATATTGAAGGCACACAAAAAGAAAAAGGTCAGGTTAGAACATCCTTCATTTTTGTATTACATGGCTTTCCTTGGCATAAATGCATAATAAGTACTCAGGCCTTGTCTGTTAATTGTTTAGCGTTTTGGCATTTGCTTGAGTTGATGATATTGGTTGAAAAAGGGCTTATTGATCATACTCCTTTGCGATCTCGTTCTTTCAGAAATGGCTGAAATATGGGATCTTACTCTGCTTCTTTCAGTTAATTGTAGAAGTAGGTTGCTGAAATGTAAAAAATAATGTGGCTTTATGACAGTAGCCCTTCATGGGATCCACTTAGCGTTGATGTGGCGTCTGGAGATTTTCTTGTTGCATTGTTGGATGACATTGATTATTGATTATCCAATTACGATACGACAAGATTGGTAGGAATTTATGTGTTTGTCACGTCTTATTATGTGAGACATGTAAATGAATTTGACATAATTACAACACGAAAATACAAATTGTGGCCCTCTTTTTACTAATTTTGTTACAGGTAGGCATGGGGTAGAGAAAGGGGTGGAGACTCACTGATTTCGATTCGGTTTGATTTGATTTCGGTTCGGTCCCAAAACACTAAAACTGGGAATTTAGGACGAAAATCTTATAGGTGTAGTGCCTATTTTATTACTGTTTTTTCATAACTTGGATTCTTAAGACTCAGTCGTCTTAGTTTATGTTTACATCCTAGTCGTTGACAATGTTTCTAGTTATTTAATGTTACAGTCTAATATGGCTAATTTCAGACGTTACGTAGCAAGACTTGCTCTAAAAGTCAAGCCCTTTTGCATGATCGAATCTTCCATATCAGATCGATCATTTCTTGTTCAAAAGACAATCCCATATATTTTTCTTTTATTTTTTGATTGAAGTTCGTTACCTTCATTTTTTCAAAATTATGGAGGAGGCCATTTCCTTGAAAAGCTCATGTTTATTAGAACCATTATTTTATTTATTCTTTTTATATATTTTATTATCATAAAACGTATATTATAATTTTTAAAAGAAAACGTATATGTGAAATGTGTATATGACTATTTTATATCATTGTTAAAAGTTTTAAAAACGTGTCATTTTTTATATCTTTTTATTAATATGACTATTAATAGTATACACACAATTATTACTACCACACTGTAACCGATCAATCACTATCTAGCCTGTAATTGAAAAATACTACAATTCGTATACAGCTCAATTAATAATCACTATGAGTCATGCAAATGAAAGATTCAAGATTTCTAATGTCTGGTTGATCAACTTTCACTATACTTTCTAACACCAACCCCTGAAAAAGTAAAATAAAAAACAAGCTGAAGATCTAGAAGATCATGAATGCTGCTGATATTGCTCAGTATAAAGATATATAGGTTTCTGAAACCATTTGGAAACTTTAACCAAACCCAGAAAATTAAGCTCAATAATGCTGCAGATTAAGAAAAATTGAGTAGATAACCATTATGAAATACATCTTAATTGCATCATCACTCCATAAATAAGCATTAGAAGATAAAGTGAGATCACAAAAAAAATTATAAGATCTTTGGAAGCAACTATATATTACTACTTAAAGAAAAATGGGTGGAAAAGAAAGCAAGGTGAAATGAAATTTTTTGGCAAATGATATATGCCTATAGTTGCTCATTGACACAATTATGGTTCCACTTTATACAATTAGCAAATTTCTGATTCATGTACTGATTGTGAAAGCCAACCTAGCTATCAATTTTTGCAGTTTAATAAATGAGCACCAATACAATATCTATAATTCCATATTTGGTCAACACATTTTGATGCATTTAAATAGGCCTTAATTCTGCTCACACAAAATAATCAGCTTGTGTTTCAAGTCATGGAAAACATAGGCACTACCTGGTTTAACTATCAATCTTTGCCTGAAAGTTATGTTTTCCCACCTGAAGAAAGGCCTGGAAAGCTCGATTTTCCCGTAGACAAGGTCATTCCAGTGATTAATCTAGGCTGTCAGGATCGAACCGCAATTGTTCAGCAGATTTTGCTGGCCCGCAAAGAGTTCGGAATTTTTAAGGTTTATTTACGTTCTTTTCTTCTTTTTTGACGTCAATTCCTGTGATATTGGACTGTACAAAACTTATGTAATGTCAATAAATAGGTGATTGATCATGGAGTTTCAACAACTTGACTGGATGAGACAATGAGTGTTTTCAAGGAGTTCCATTCAATGCCTGCTATAGAGAGGGCAATCCAATGCTCTAAGGATCCAAGCAAAAGCTGCAAATTCTACACAAGTAGCCTAAACTACGCGATGGAGAAGCGGCACCTCTGGAGAGATGCTTTAATCCATCCTTGTCATCCTTCAGATCAGGAATGCATGAAATTTTGGCCTGAGAAGCCATCTAAGTACAGGTAATACTTTACTTTATCTATTCCACACTTTTCTTTCTCCAGGACAGTAAGTACAGAATTGTATCTGCAGCGAAGTTGTGGCTAAATATGCAGTTGAACTGAACAACTTAGGGTCTAGGATTCTGGAGCTGATATGTGAAGGGCTCGGACTTGATACCGAGTATTTTGATGGTAGACTTACAGAGCAGCCACAAATTCTGGCTAATCACTATCCGGGGTACCCGACCCGAGCTTAACCTTGGGATTGGTTAAGCACCGTGACCCTACTATCATTACCCTTCTTCAGCAAGAAGATATAGAGGGTCTTCAGGTCTTCAAGGATCAGGAATGGATTAATGTTGAACCACTTCCGCGCGCTTTTGTGGTTAACGTTGGTTATCTGTTACGGGTACTTGTAACACTTTTCTTTTCCTTACATTCATGATCCTGTAATTAAACAGAACTTGCAGGTCTGTTAATTAAACTCAAATTGATGTGATTCAGGTTGTCAGTAATGTAAACTGATTGCTGCTGAACATCGCGTCATGACGAATTCAAAGGACGCGAGAACAACAATTACCTACTTCTTTTATCCTGCTAATGACTGCATTATAGAGCCGGCGAAGTGTCTGATCGATGAATGCCATCCACCAATGTATAGATCCTTTCTGTACAAGGACTTCCATGCTGCCTACTTAGCAAATCTTGCTGGAATAGAAGAATTTATTAAGCCTACACATAAGGATGAATAGAAAGCAGAAACAGTGCCAGAAACATTTTAAAGGACTCGGCCGAATAATTCTGATGAGGGTCTAATGTTTTCTACAGTCATATATAGTACTGCAAATATAATAAATATAATGGTTTCTTGAAATAGTGTTTCTGACATGTTCAAGATTATTTTCTGCCTTGTATTCAACATCTTCTTGGATCATGTAAACGTCATAGATGCCTATAGCGCTTAACACGAGCTACAAGAAACTTACATTATTGGATATACAAATCACTGTGATGATTTTGCGTCTAATAATGAAATTGATGAGATAAACTCAACTACATACTCAAAACTTGAAAGGTATGGATTTGAAGAAAAAGATCTAACCAGTTTTTTTTTTCTCTGATACCACTTTGTTGGTTGTTTAATTTGTTGTAGAGGATGAATGTGAGCTTGAAAGTGTAAGTAAATATGGTGAGAATGTTATATATATTCATTAATTGCTGAAAGTATTTATAGAGAAAATTGTAATAATTTAAACCTAAAATCATGAAACAAAAACTACAAATTTGAAAATCATATCTCCTATTTTTATTCTAACACATGTTCAACTTGATTTATCAAATCTTGACTTCTTCTAATTCTGATTTTTCAGCAGCAAAAATAGCACATTTCAACAATTTGGACTAAGAATCTGTCAGTCATAGTATAGACCGAACAACAACAGTTAAATGCACATTGATGAAGCTACCGAAGAATCAAAATGCTTTCAGGCTCCATAATCCCTTGTATGAACTTTGCTGTCTAGATTTTACAGAGCAAAATCAAACTGTCCATTTTTTTA
>CAODLS011132095.1:0-11800 GCA_948243855.1 Flueggea neowawraea
TCCTATTCTTGTATGACAAGGAAAGACTAATTAGGATGTAGCTTAATATGATTAGGAATGAATTTGGCTCTCTTCTTGTACTAAAGGAGAAAACTGAAACCTAGTAGGACTAGGAATGAATTCGGCCCTCCTTTTGCACAAAGGGGGAAACCGAATCCTAATAGGGCAAGGAGAAGGAGAATTTCTGTTCAAATGTGCTATCTTTCTAGGTCATCTCATATGCCTATAAATAGACTTGCACCCCTTGCCATTCATCCATCCCTTGGCTGAATTCTCTTAAGGCAAAAAACAAGGCATTGCCGAATTTGTGAGTGTCACAATTCAAAGAGAGAAAATAATTTTGTGAGCCTTAGAATAGTGATTCTAAAAAAGGTGCTAGTACACTACAATCAATCCAAGGTAAGTTCGTTCGTGTGGATACCTGTAGCCACGTTCACGCAAAAGCAACGTGATTCAACAAAGGTGATTCGGGTTCTTGATACAAAGAGCTACACCAACATTTCATGCAACTGATCGATGGAGCCTTGGTGAAATGTAAATCTTCCAACCTTAATTATATATGTTGATTTGCATGGGTCATTGGGGGAATTCAATGCATTAAATTTTTGTTATATCCGCTGCCATGTATGTATATGAATGTCATATTTAGCTGCGAATTCCAACAACATATACATATGTTGTTCTTCGTTCGAGAATATCCAACTTCACCCAGGCTGTCATTAACGCACTTTGTCATTTTCAGACTTCTGCCCAGACTTCATTAACGCACTTGGTTGATCATTAAGGCACTTTGTCGATTTCCAGACTTTCATTAAGGTGCCTTAATGAATCATTAAGGTGCTTTGTTGTTTTCCAGACTTTCATTAAAGTGCCTTAATGAATCATTAAGGTGTGTTGTCAATCTTCAAAGTTCATTCCTTTATTTTTGACATCATCTTGCATGAGGGATATTCAAATTGCAAATCCCGAGGAGCGTCTCAACTTTGTCGCCATCTGAAGATCATCAACGTACGTTGTTATCCATCTACGCTCGTTGATCATCCCATTGAAGTTTGCATCTTTAATCCATCTATGCAACAATGCTCAGATCATTTGACAACGTGTGTTACACCTTATTTGTGTGCGTTGATTCTCATCTACGTGCCTTGATGAATCATTAACGTGCTTAGATCAATGTATGGCACTTCTGCTTATTGGCTCAACACGTCTGCGCGCTTAAATGTCATTTTGCATTCATTAACATGGTTTAATGAATCAATAAGGTGTTTTATTGATCATTAATGCACTTTAATGAATCATTAAGGTGCCTTAATGACAAATATCAGCAAGTCTGCAATTTTGCACTTTTTTCATGGATGTTTTTCATTCATCATCATCAAAACCAACTCAACACTTTAGGTTTTATCGAGTCATCGAATTCGCTCAAATTGGACAATCATAATGTCTTGCTAGAGGCCACTTATGACTTGTGGGTCTAGATGGTAATTTGGGTCTACTGCTAATATTGAGCGGACCTACAGGGTTACACACTAGAACGAACTGTACTATTTATCTTATTATCATTTTATGTGAAATAATTTATTTTTAAAATAGTTTTAAAATAAATTAAAATTCATTTAACCTAGTCAAAATAGTTTGTTTGACTTAGTCATCAAGAGAAGAACTTGTTTGACTTAGTCAAATAGAGAAATTCGTTTGACTTAGTCAACTAGGAGGGAGTTTGACTTGGTCAACATGGCAATTAGTATTTTATTTTTGAAATAAAATGAGACAAAATTAATATGTTAATTTAATAATTTCCAAAATTAATATATTAATTAATGAATATATCTTAAGTGGTTAGTCCTTGTTAGACCAAGAATAAGAGCATTCTTGTGACATAAGACTTAGGACTCCCAGTGAAACTAGAAGTAGGGTTTGCCAAAGTCTATAAAAAGGCTGTTTATGAAACCCTAGATACTCTTGCCGTCCATACCACTAAAAGAGAGAGAAAAATAGCAAGGTTTTATTTTTGAGAGTGTACTAAAAAATTCGGTGCTAGCACATCTCACAGTTCGATTCGTATGGATACCAGTAAAGGGCGTTCGCATGTTGCAGCGTCTGTGACTTATATTTTATTGCACCTTCTCATCATTGATCCGATTTTGAGAGGTAAACACATATTCCTCATCGGTTTTATTGATTTGCATGGATCCTTGGTGGAGTTCGTGACAAAAAAATTATTTTCGTTGCGTGTTGTCATGGATTCCAACATGTTCATGATCTATTGTTCATCCTATTCATCCATTTTGGTCTTCTTGCAAGTTTGAGGCAACTATAGTACCTAAGCATTTGTAGCTAGGCTGCATTTTTTTTTTGTAGTTATGCGTGACTAGAAAACTGTGGGATAGTGAGTTGAGTATTTTGGACTATGATTTTGCATTAACTAGCTGGCCACATCTACTCCTACAAGGATATTTTGGATATTAAGTTGTTTTAGAACCTATGATTCATCTTTATTTTTCAAATAATAACCAATAAAATTTGTATAATTACGGTAAATAGTAATTAACGGAAATGGGAATAGGACCTGTACCTGGTTTGTGCGGATCAAATCGAGTTTTCCAGTTCTATTCGATAAACATACTGGTCATGACCAGGGTGGATCATAACACTAATGGGGTCACATATTGAATCGTACCCCTTATTGGCAGTCATTCAGATTTCCTATCATAAGGCATTAGTACCTGGGCATTGTAACTAATGATTGTAGATCTATTTGTAGTTTATTAAATGATGCTACTATTATATATGTCAAGAATCAGCGAGTTGTGTTGCTTAATATCTGGCAAGAGTGATAGGTTCTTTGTCCAATCCAACTATTGGGATGAATGACGCCTAACTTCGTTATATGGTCTGTTGGATAATTCTGAAGATTAATGAAACTCTCGTGATTCATTTCAAAAACTAAACGTAATTTCAAACAAGAGGAATTGACTACTTGGTTAAATCAAATTTATAAATAAACCACGTAGTGAAGTCAAATATAGATGAAGTATCTTCAATTAAATTGGAAAGATGTGTTACAAACTCGTTCTAAATTGCAAGCACAATATAACAAAAAGAAGATCACTAGGATTCTGGCTCAACAATTATCTCATCTATCCATCATGAAAATGAAATGAGTATAATTCCAAGATAGATGAGAAAATTGGAGCTTCAAATTTATGTTATATATATATATACCCATTTAGTATTCGAACTTATCAAAGTCTTGAATCGTTTGAAGGATGGTGACATTGTTTTGCTTTGATATGGAAGGACGACGAGGACTCATTCTGGTGGAAGGGAATACTAGGCGATCTCCATGGGTAAGCGTATGGTGTCTTTTACGCACTCCTCCAACCAGTGGCTTTCCACCCATAATAACATTAATGCCCTCGTTTTTTAGTCCTCCTTCTGGTACCTCTGCTCTTTTCCTCAAGCTTTCAACGTATTTTTCCTCGTATATTCCTCCATCCTTAAAAGAAAAAAAGCAAAAGAAATATTTAATGTCAAAACAACCTCGTTTTGTGCTGTTCATGATTCATGAAATATGTTATAAAGACCACATTTCTCATGCAAACAAAGATACATCTCTCAATTTAACTAGTTAAAAGGATTTATTGGTATCAAAGTCATCTCTAGTATTTAAAAGTCAAGAGTTTGATTCGCACTGAAAGAAAATAAAATAAATAAAAAGGATTTTTGATTTGACAAGTCATTTTATTTGCTCCTATTGGGGGTTGAACCTGCAATCTCACGTATTGGGTATTAGAGTTAACTAAGCTCATTGATGTGAAAAGGAATTGTTTGGTAAATAAACAAAAACATTGCTATTTTTATATTTTACTTTAAGAAAACCTAACACTTTTTCAATTTCTTCACCGTACAATCTATTAATTAGTAGTTTATTTCTGTTTAATCTAACAAAAGTAAACACCACCACTGGTAGCAAAATATTGCTTGTTGAAAAATAAAAATAAAAATAATGGCATAAATTTTAAAGAAAAAAAAATTGAATGCAATGCTAATAAAAATATACGCAAATACAATACACAAGTGTGTCTACGAGAAAAGACATTGGAGGGGGCTACGATGCACAACTTTGCAAAAAGGACTGAAATGCAAGATAAACGTACCCAGAAAAGGCCTCAAAATTGTTTGGAGAACACAGAACCACCCGAATACAGTACTTATATATTTAACTGTAGTCGAGAAATGTCATTAACAGAAAGTATTTTGAATTATAATATACTTTTTTATATTAATGTACGCACACATAACAATTACATAAATTGTTATATAACCTGCATTTTGATGTTTTATTTATTTAGTGATCTCATGCTAATGGTGTTAATACATACTAAATGAAAGGAAAACTAATCAGCCTATTCTTTTGAAATAGAAGTCTGGTGAAGTACAAAATAAAGCAAGTTAGTAGACCAGAATGGCAGAATCTATCTTCAGAATAGCGGCAGAAACTTTGAAGAATAGATCAGATCAAAACTCCTATAATATGATTCTTTTATTTATTCAGCTGTACTTGTATTCAGATGACTTGTCGGAGGAAACAAAAATGATCAGAAGACAAGATTTTGTCTTGTATTTTAGTCAGAAATAGACTGGATATAGTAAATTCCTATCATGAAAAGAAAATGTGGTTGAGAAAAGAAGAGTGAAAACTAGTACTTTAATTTTAGAACAACAAATTTGAAACAGAGGATTGACGCTTTGAATTAGTCTCTATTTAGTAGAAATTTAACTCTGCATTTGTTTTTTGAAAACAATTAATTTTGTTGAACTTCGAACTTGAACGGTAGGGCACAGTTCAAAAATCAAATTATTCAAGAGAAGACAAAAATAAAAATCACTGAACTTAATAATTTAGTTTATTTAAATAATTCAATTCAAACCATTTGCATTTCAGAAAAATAGTCACTTGAAAAGGCAAATGATGCTAGTTCATACACGAGCTTGTTGAAAATTAAATTTGAGTCATTTTATTTGCTCCCACCAAAATCAAAGTCTTCGATTAATTAGTGCTGGAGTGACTCTAGTACTAATGAGCTACGAACCCCAGGATTTCAAACTAGTGAAATTTCTAGCACAAGCCTGTTAATTCGATCCGTTCTCGTTATGTTAAAGAGTTTAACGGAAGTATATAGAGCAATTAGTTTAATTATATGAAGATGAACATGTTAAAGAGAGGAGAGAACAAAACCATCACTTACATTCATAACAGAAGAGTTGGGAATGGGGCATGTGACAGGTCTATCTTCATCTTGTGGCTCCACTGGATGCTCTATTGGCCAAAACTGAAAGTCAAATTCCACTGCATCATGATGATGATGATTATGGTGGTGGATATCCATTATATGATCACTACCCTTTTCACTGCGTTCTCTCCTCTTCTCTATGAACCCAACAACTCCATTGCTGCTCTCTTTATCGTTATCCTATAGAAAATTATTAAAGCACCAACCTGACGTCAATATAATGAAAACAGACTCTGAAAAAGACACAAATCTTCTTCCATTTTACTGATAAAAGTGATAGGAAAAGAGGGATTAGTGACTTACAAGATCAACCTCTCCACATGACAGGCCCATAGAGGAATTTTATACGTTGATGCCAGAAAATCTCACTTTTGTGCGTATATGTCTTGCTCGTGAGATAGAGACAGGAAAAAAAATACTGTTTTTTATTTCAGTTTTTTAAATTACCAGCAATGGTAAAAGTGCTCTGATGCGGTTTAAGCACCCTGAGTATTTATTTATTTTTGTATTCAACTATTTAGTTCCTAAGGTATGGCCTATACTAAAGTGCATCCCTTCGATATTTACTTAATTGTTTTAAATAATATTTTTATATTTGTCGTCGCATAAGTTGAACAACTAAAGAAATAGAAATGTTATTAACAAGTTGTATCTCTGTTGACGACGCAAGGTAAGTTTGTGGGAGAAATTCTCATATTCGACCTCCACTACACATCCGCAAAAGGGTCGAGAAGATTTGATTGCCAAACATGATTTTTTTTTTATGATTAATGTCAAACTTTCACTTATCCAAAAAACCCTCAGACTGTTAAAACAGATAAAAATACTTGCGCTTTGGACAAAACAATGATGAAAATATTACAGCATTGAAGTGCTAAGACTTTAGATTTGTTTGCATTACAAATTTTGTAACTAAAATTTCCCTTCCAATTCATGTTGTGAATATTTAAACATTTTTAAACGATTTGATAACATAATAACTAAGTAATGATTTTCGTAAAACAAAATGACTACTCTTAAGTATTGATAATCAGAAAACAGTTGTCGAATTCACTGCATTGCATGAGACATAATTAAGTAATTGCGCGCCAATGGACTTGCACTCCAATGGCACGAATTATCAGAAAAATTGAGAGGTTAAGAATTCAAATCCAGAAAATCGATGCTCTACTCTAGTGCCTTTTCCACATAGCGAGAAAGGTAATTTTGCAACAGGAGAAACTTGAAAAAATGATACCAAACAAAGCCACTGAAGAATTGTTTTTTACAAAAAAAGGAAAAGGCAAAATAAGAGTGCATGAAAAGGTAGAGTATGAAGGGGAAAGAGAGGTGACAAGTGTGGGATCGTATGCACAGGGAAAGACGAAGAAAGATTCCCAACCCATTTCCCTACTTTTCTTGATTTTGTTTACTACTTTTTCTTTTACGCCCTTTTTTCTTTTCTTTATATGTATTTGTTCTCTCTTCTATGAACACACTGATAGAGACAAAGAGCTAGCTTTTCTTTCATTTGCTTTTTCTTGCTTTTTTGCAACAGTAGTAGCAGTTCTGTTGAAAATATACTTCCAATCTCCCACTTTTGTTTGCTTTTTGTTAAGTGTCTATTCGTTCATATTTTGCGTATTGAGTTTGTGACATTTTACTTGTATTTGATGATGAATTAAATGATTTTAGGCATTTATCTTACTTATATTTTGTTTTTTCAGATAGTGAATTGTCATTTTAGTGAAAAGGAATAAAACTGCACAAAAACGAAATGAAGTTGGTGAAAATTGAGCGAGCAGTTTACACACCCATGGACACAACTATGTCCTTGATCTGATACATATTGAAGGCTGATTTTTTCCATTTTAAATTACATGGGTAGCAACATGGTCGTGTTCTAGATCATGTCTTACCAGAGGCAATATTTTTGCTCCTATTTAAGCTAAAACACAACCCAATTGAAGGGGGCCGACTTTGAGACAAAATAACACGACTTTAGAGCACAACAGAAGCTAGGTTTGAGCAAGAGAACAACTTGGGCTTAGGGAGTAGATTTTCATCAATTTTAAGCAGATTCACAAGAAATTGAAAGGGGTTACAATGAATTTTTGTTTTCTAATTATTGTTTTAGTCCTTGTTTTCAACTATTTAAAATGAATGTTAAGAGCATTGTCTTCAACATTCAAGATGGCTTTATTTACCCTTCATATAGATGGTTAAACTAAGTTGGACTTCTATTATTGAGTTTGGTGTATGATCTTAATGGGTTGGGCTCTTTGCGCAAAGTGGTAATTACGTAGTGCACAACTAATACTTTATAATATTTATTCCACAAATCAAATTATGTGTATTACATATCCACTTTCATGTAATCTGTCATTCACGTTCTGAAATTTCTAAGTCACAGCGTCAATTTTTGAATTCACGGAGTTTTTTTCCGTTATACTTTTTCCACCTTATTTATGAAACGATGTCGTTTACCAATTGTGCTAGTGTCCTTCGTCTTTCTCCTTCGTGTTGAAACTTCCAAGAAAAAGCTTCTATTTCTACCATCCATTGAAGTCTTCTTCTTCCTTATGAAGCGGGACAGACCAAGATGTGGGAAGTCCACATAAAAATTATTGCTAATTATCCAATTTTGCTGGAAATTCGAGATTGAAGAAGAGTCTGGATGGAATGTTAAAGTCAGTATTATTTACATAATCGAACTAAGAAAGGCTCCCTGGCTTCTATCACTGCTACGACCGCAAGATGAGATTCTAATAAGAGGGCGAGAAAATAGTTTTAGATTTTTTTTCATAACCAAAATAGCATTGATGCTTAATTACAAGACAAAAATCATTCTGTATACAAAGATTTTCACTCTCTTGTCGTCCTCGTCTGTCCTTTTTGTTCTCGCCCTCCTTTGCGTTCTTTTTTCAATCTCATTATGTTTGTTCTGTTTATCTCGTCTACGAATGTGAGCTGACCAGATCTGGCGATGGTTTCTCTCCTCTGCTCGCCAGATCTGGAGCCGGTATCTCGTATACGAATCAAATTGTCATCAACATGTTGTGAAAAGAAAAAAATTAGGATGTTTTGTTTATTTGTTGTTTATATTTTTTTATATGTTATTTATATTTGTTTATATATTATTTATATGTTATCTATATATTGTATATATGTTGTTTATAAACAACATTCAATCAATTCCGATCAGAATATAAACAATAAAAACATATCAACAAGATATCAACAATAGATTTATAACTTCAAGTTTCAAAACAAATTATAATATATAAACAAATATAAATAACATATAAACAAACATAAATAACATATAAACAACTTATAAACAAGTTCTAAACAAATTTTAAAATTTTTTGAAAAATAAACAGACTTTAGACAAAACCTAAATAAGTTTCAAACAAATCCATAAAAATGTAATTTAGAAAAAAAATTTTGTACCTCGTGTAATGTTGGAAAATTTGCCAAAATATTGAAAGTTAGTATGGTAAATCCGTAATTGACATTTTTGGGTTACTGAATATGAAAATGCCCCTTGCGCAAAAGCCACATTTATGAAGTATGTACTTCCGAGGAAATTACACATGGTAGTAGCTTTACGTAAACTATTTACCGATTTTAGTTACAGTTTTTGAATTTACAGATTTTTGTTGCAAATTTTAAAATCATCCTTCAATTTTCAAACTTTTGCTTATACAGTCCTCCACTCAATTGACTCGCGCATATGTGATGTCAACTTTATCTAGACATGTGTGTTAGTTTTAGTGCCTTAGTCCAATCAGTTATGTACATTGTCATTCAATTTATCATTCAATAAAGAGACATTTCATGTCATATCTATAAAATATCATATCCATGAATAGTTGATTCTTCCTTATGTCATCAAGTGTGTGGCTTGATAGTAAAACTACAAGGTAAATGAAATACTATTCTACATATCCCTAATCGATTATTATCATGAGAATGATAATAAACTAAGGTTAATATGTTGCTAAGAGGATAATCACGTTTTACTGATTATGGATATGAGATGTCACTTAGAACATAGATACATGGTGGTGAACATGTATTGGACTGATCCTCTATCAAAGCACTTTGTGTAGTAATGTCACAAGTAGCTTTCATGCAGTGGTGATATTTGAGTCCTCTTACCAAAACTCACTATCGAATCCTATATAAGGAATCACATGTTTTGACTTAGTTAAATGTTATCCGTAACAGATTAACAATAAAGACTATGATTGGATATGTCATGAATCTTGTAGAGGAGTGATAGTGAGAATGACGAATTTGTTCCTCTTAAGAAGAGTGATATCTTTAGGTCACTTGATGAGCATGATTGATGGAATGTATGCATACTCGTATGAATTGATAAAGGGTTATCAATATCATTTGTTATATCAATGTCATTTGTTATCAATGTTATTTGTTATATCAATCTACTTGGGATCAAGAAACACATTAAACAATACTAGGTTGACATGTGATCATGCATTATGCTTGAATGAGATATTGTGAGACAAAAGGACTAAATATCAAACTGTGAAATGTTAACTCGGATCACCGAATCCACTTGATTTTGGGTTGTCATAATGTATTACTAGATACCGCTTATGAACATTAGGCCCAAGTTTTGGGATAAGGCCCATTTTCAATTTCAAGTGGGCCTATTGGGTCACACACTTGAACGAATGTGATTGGCTTGCAAATATTCTTTGTTTTAGTGATTGAATTATTAAGATAATTAATAATTCAGGGTTTTATGATATAATATATTATCTATTAATGTAATGGACTTTTAATATAAATTACTTATTAAACCTGTTTTGGATATATTTATGTGAGACATAAATTCGGCCCATATATGTTCTTAATAGAGTGATTTATATAATGATAATGTATCATGTAATTAAAATTCCAATAACATTAATAAACCCATGTAAAATTCGGCACACTCCTATTTTATAGGAGTTCTTATTCTTGTGTGACAAGTAAAGGAATTTCATTACTTGTAGGACAAGTAAAGGAGTTCATATCCTTATAGGACAAAGAAAATAAAACCTAGTCCTTATTTGCTAGGAATTTTGGCACACATATGTTAAATAGGGTAATTTTTATTTATTTATTCATCAAATAAATAAATAAGAGTCTTAGTATGACTAAGTCATTCTTATACTTGTAGGATAAGTAAGAAGAAACATAGTAAACTTCAACTAGGGTTTCACACATCTCTATATATGTGTGAATTTTCTTGGCCAAATTTTTGATGCTAATATTCTTGCTTGGCCGATGTTGTGAGTGTCATATAAAGAGAGAAAATTTGTGAGAAAGAATAGTGATTCTCGGTGCTAGTACACCCAACCAATTCTAGGATGTTCGTTCGTGTGGATACCTGATGTGTTGTTTAATTTGTATAAATTTTAATATTAATTCCCTATGTTTGTGTGTTTATTTACACTATCTTAAGTATTTTATTATCTTTTGCTATCTGGACAGTAATTCTAGTATTTTGATGGATTTTGGACAGTTTTTAAGGTGAAACGTGCGAGATATATGGAATTGAGCTGAATGGATAGATTGCAACAGATGAGCGTGCCCACACTTAACCTGAAGAACACAAAGCCGAGAATTCCGAATTTTGATTTTCAAAGCCAAAGTTTTAAGGAAACTAAAAGACCCATTCAACAGATATCTTGGGGCCCTTTGGCTGACTGTTGGAACGTGATTTTGGAGAGAAGAAATAGGTCTCTAGGTTACAAAAAGAGGGTTGTTACGTTTTAAACGTATATGTTAGAGAGACTTAGAGTTTTTCATTATTCTCTCCTCTTCTTTTTCAGCAGCCAAGAACGTTTCTTGGTTGGGTAGTTTCCAAAACATTCACAACACCAATTTCATGCCTTTTGTAATGGCTTTTAGTCACTAAACCTTTCTTTTGGTTGGAGGTAACCTTGAAACATTGGAATAAAGTTGTGAGGTTTCTTGTTTTAATTGATTTCTATTGATTTATTCAAGTATTGAATGTTTCTCTACTGTAATTTTATGATTGTATCAGTTGATTACTAAGGTGACCAATTAGCTTATTGATTGTTACAGTCTACTGCTAGGTTGAATACTGCATCTGTAATTGTGTGGTTCATTCGACTAAAGTAGCAACTAGGATTATTGTTACTACATTAGAACCATAATTCTTAGGAGAATCATTCAACTGGATTAAATGCAGCGTTGTACGTGCACTGTCTTGCTTTGTTGTCTTTCTTGATCTTACTGCTATTGCTTAATTAAATTTGAGATCGTATCCGGGTTGTTAGGCAATAAGTAGTAGCTAGAATACATGTTTCTGGTTAATTAATCATAAGGAAAGACAGGTAAATTAGTTACCAAAATAAATATTTGAATGGTTAACTGAACACTTTTCGTGCCAATGATCAACTGAAATTCCAATGATGATGGTTACCGAAGACCAAGGCTTTCGTTCATTGAGTTTACTCTCATAATTGTTGTTTGTTTCTATT
>CAODLS011132138.1:0-20203 GCA_948243855.1 Flueggea neowawraea
GATATTTGAAAATTAGTTGAGTTTAGACATTGGTTAATTAATTGTATCTGAATCTTGGTTTTAATTGCTTGTAATCTCTGTAATTGGGTTGGACACCAAATTGTAAATTGATTTCAAATGACTTTGATAAGAGAGGAGTAGTTCATGATTCAGTTTCATGTAGTGACAAACATAAGAATAATACTTAGATAAGTATTGATTGATAATGATTGAGATCACGTCAGTGATAATATATTGGTGATATCATTCAAACGAGGAGGCCACTTGGGAGATCGAGGATGAGATGCAGAATAGATATTAGCATCTGTTTGACCCTATGAATTCGCAGGTTAGTGTTCTATGCTTTCTATCTTTGTATTCTATCTCTATGCTCTGTCTCCGTGCTCTGTCTCTTCATTTTCTGCATTTTTGATACATGTCTGCATATCTGAGTCCGAGAGAGTTAGAATGTTAAGAGGAATTAGTAACCAGAATTTCAGGTTAGGTTATGAATTTAGCTTGATCTGGTCTGTTTGAAATTCGAGGACGTATTTCTTTTGAGGGAGGAGAATGTAATATCCCATAATTTTTGGTAATTATTATTTTATTTTTGATAAATTTGGGATAAATTAAAATTTTATTTTTGGTGATTGAAGGGTAAATTTTGTGTTTAAGATGTTAATTGGGTGATTAATGAAGGTTGGGAGTGATTTGGAAATAGATTATAAAGTGAAAATTCGTAGAAAATTGAAAGAAAAATCGAAACAAAATAGGACAGGGCGACATATCATCTGTCGTTGGTAGCCAAGTTGCATGTCGTCTGGCAAGCGTGCATGCTGTCATTCGGTGTCAAGCTGTGGAAACGACACGTCGTTTTGTCGAACATGCTTCTGTAGTCCGCGTCACGTGTGTGTCGTTCAGGGATGTGCTGCGTGTCGTTTGGCTTAATTGAAGCGGTCGTCTGTGTTGCTTGCATGTCGTCCGTTTCTGCTGGGCAACAATTTTTGTCTCTTCTTTTCTTCCTCTGTCAGAGCAGCCCATGCTGTGCCTATTCCGACATCCTTTCTGTCCTTTTGAAGTCAACTACACGCCATTTCTGTCATTCTCACTTCTGTCTCTCTCTCTCTTCATTGCCGTGCATCTTTTTCTTCAACCTTATGGTAAGCTTTCAACTTGAAGACTTGATTTCTTTACTTCCATTTATTGTTTTCCCATAAGTTGAGTTGTTGAATATTGATGGCTGTTAATGGTTTGTTATCGTGACTTCGGGTTTGGTGTGATTTTGGTTGGGTTTGAATGGCTTTGGTTGGACAGATTTTGATGGTTTAGAGTTGTTGAATGAGTGAAAAATCTGGACTTGTTGAATGATTTATGGGTTTGTGAATGAATGAGAAGAAGATGATGTTGTTGATTGGTGAAAATGATGAAGAATTCACGGGTTGGTTGAGCCGAATTGCCTCTAGAATGTTGAAACTCACATCTGCAAAATTAAGAATGGAAGAAGAGATGTGATTGGTTGAAAAGTGAGGACTAAAGTTAATATTTGGCAAGTGGTTAAATCATGAATACCGGAAAGCTTGGGCCAAAATTGTGATTTTAAGGAATTAAAGTTAAAAATGAAATTTTAGGAAATTGGGGGATTTAAAAATAAATTTTAAATATTTGAAGGGCTAATTTATAAATTTTGAAAATTTGGGGACTATTTATAATTTTTTGGGGCCTTAGGGACTAAAGAATAATTTTGAAAAAATGCAAGGGAAAATTGTAATTTTATGTGGGTATCGATTTTCGAATCGAGGGCGATTAATTTCGACCTAAGAGAGTTTTTGACTTCTAGCGAGTGTCACCACCTGCATTTGCGTTTCATACATTTAATACTACCACAGTACCACATTTTGATATTTGTTCTATCTGTAATTGTTCAGCTTCGTGTTCTCGTCAGCGGGATCAGTCACCTGCTTGTAGCGTTTGACTAGATCTTTAGCTTCATATTTCAAGTGAGTAAAATGACAGTTTCAGACACATAGGTTGTGTCTTCAGACTCTCTATGTAGTTTTGTTGTGTTTGACTATGATCTGAAGTTGGACTAATAATTATTGGACTAATAATTATTTAACTAATTAATAATTTAGATTATGTAATTATTAATTGACAAATTTTTTTTTCTAATATATAATATTTATATATGGTATATATAAATATTTTCTACAATCTACTGCATAGGTAACTGCTATATGGCTCATTCAGTAATATTCAACACAACCTAACTTCGTTTCCTACGCTTAGGCATAAGGATAAAAACTAAGAAAGGTGTTTGAGTTTATATTTTACATAAGAAAATAATTATAACAACTACTCCAAAATAGGTACAACATAAAAAGTGTTTATTTATTCATAGTAAAATAGTACAATTTACAGATATCGGATTGATATCATTTTATCTAAAGTTTTACAAGACGAGGTTGTTCAACACATGAACTTCCTAACAGTTCTAAGGCTAAAGCTCTGAAGAAGGTTTTTCTGATCGATGCCTAGATGCTCCGATGCTCCGTCTCTGCCTCCTTTTATGTTGAAACCCCCCACACTTATATATATATATATATATATATACTCTTATTTTGAAAAAAAAATTAATATTAATATTATAGTTTCATTTATAATTTATTCATTGCATTATCTTTTGTGTTTTCCTTTTAATCTTAATATTTACAATTTATATATTATATATCAATTTTCAAAAAATTTCATAATGAAGGGTTTCATCATTTGAATTTTTTTTCCTATTTATCAATATTATTACCTTTTTAGTTTTTATTTTATTATAATATTTGTACAAAATATTTTGACTTGTTTATTCAATTATAAAATGATCAATTTTGTATGCAAATTAAATAAATATTTTTTAATTTCTCAAGAGGTTAAATGCTAAATTTTTGTTCTATGTATTATGGAGGCATCACATAAAATCTGCTCACTCGAGTACACAGTTTTCTCACTCGAGAAAACTGTGTACTCGAGTGAGCGGATTTCGTTGGCCTTGAACTCATTTTATGGACAAGTGCATACTCGATTGGACTATTTTGGTTACTCGGGTGAGTCATAAACCCGATCGTTAGGGACCACCATACCTCAAACATTTGAACCTTGTATGTGTCAGTCCTAGGTATAAAATTTTATCATCATATGGCTTACTTGAGTGAGCATCATTGGTTACTCGAACGAGCCACCACTTTTGACACAATTTCAATTTCTAATAGCAAATTTTGCAATATTTGATCCTCTGACTTCAAGGAACTTTTCATGTTACTCGAGTGGACTATGTAGTTACTTGAGTTAGGCTCTAATGCATCAACCTTCTAACTTTAATGGTTACTCGAGTGGAAGATTAGTTACTTGAGTGATATGATTAACTTCAACTCCTATGGAATGGTATGTTACTCGAGTGAGCCTTGTGTTACTCGAGTGAAGCCTCTTTTAGAAAGCCCTCTGGATTAGTTGTTACTCGAGTAAACGTTTTTGTTACTCAAGTAAGCTCTTGCATACTTGGTCTCCTATCCTCAATCCTTACTCAAGTGAAAGAATAATTTACTCAAGTAAGATTTCTACGTCCAGTGCTCCTAGATGGCATGGTTACTTGAGTGAGATGTAACTTCTTTAGTCGTCCAAAAACATAGGTTACTCGAGTGAGGTCTAGGTTTACTCGAGTGAGCTCGAATCATCACACTTTTCGAAAAATGTTGTTACTTGAGTTAAATGCTTTGTTACTCGAATAAGCATTTTAAAACAGTGTTTGAATTGTCTAGTGTCAAATCAAGTTTTGATCATCATCAAAACATAGGAGGTCTCAAATGTCAAACACCATTGGTTCAACAGTTTTTTTATTACAATATTTGTACAAATATTTTGATATTTTAGTTTGTAAGTTGTTAGCTAATGCCTTGATATTTTAGTTTGTAAGTTGTTAGCTAGTGCCTCTTGATTTTTTTTTTCTCTAAAGTTTTTGTTTGGAAGGGGGGAGGAATGGTTTGATTTTAGCTGTTGTGGGACGAAAAAAAAGTATTGCATTAAATGCACCTGTCATGTAAACATTATGTGTAATGTGTACATCTTGCCTTGTTTGTGTAAGAGTACTGTGTTTTCAGGTTATGTATGTTGGTCCCAATAATGGCACTTCAAGAGGGGGTGAATTGGAATTTTAAAGAGTTTGAAAACTTTGTTGAAATTCTTTTGCAAATTAAAACAAATAACAAAGTCAAATGCGAAAGCAGTAAAACCACAAATTCACATACAAGTTAAAGCAAATATAAAGCAAGATAAATAGAGTAGAGAGAGAAAGCAAAGCCTCTATTTATAGTGGTTCAGTCCTCCTTGACCTACGTTCACTCTTCTAGAATCCCTGGAGAATTTCAATCCAATATCTTCTCACTTCCGGGTGGACGAAAACCATTTACACCACTTTTTTTTAGGGCTTAACAAACAAACTGTTACACCTTGTTTTTGCAGGCTCAACAAGAAAACTGTCACCCATTGTTTTTGCGAGCTCAACAAGGAAATCGTTAGCTCTAGTTTTCTAAGGCTCACTAGGAACCACTCTTATTTTTATAAGGTACAACAAGGAAGCCTATCTACCCTTAAGCAAATAACATTGCTTGTTACAAATGTTGAGTTCAGTTTTGATGATAATGAATACAAAACATCCATGAAAGAGGTGCAAAGTAGCAGACCTGCTAATATCTGGCCATAAAGAACTTACTATGCACTCTACACACTTAACACAGGCATCCATGCATGTAAAAGGCTATGTAATGCACGTAGAAATGTTGAACAGGAAACAGAAAGTGTCAGATATTGATCTGTGCATGTAGAAGATATGCTACGCACGTAGTCGGGCAAGTGATCAGACGAATTAAGTGTTTAAGATATCAAACATATAGAAAGATGCAGCGAGGAACGTAAAAGAGAAAAGGTGTAATCTTTGAAGATACATTCTACGCACGTAAAAGAGGATTTTACACACGTAAACAAGCTGCAGATGAGAACAAAGTCAAGACGCTCCTCAGGAATTCAAATCAAACATTCCCTGACATGCTTGTTAGTTTTGGTGCCCTAGTCCAATCATCTATGTACATTTCCATTCGATTTATCATTTAATAAAGAGACATTTCATTTCATATCTGTGAATTATTATAATATGAAGATAAAAACTCCAAGAATAGTTTATTTTTCCTTGTGTCATCAAGTTTGACTTGATAGTAAAACCCTAAAGTTAAAAGGAATATTATTCTAAATGTTCCTAATCGATTATTATCATTGGAATGATAATAAATTAAGGTTAGTATGTTGCTAAGTAGATAATCATGTTTTATTGATTATAGATGTGAGACATCACTTAGAACATAGATACATGTTAGGGAACATGTGTTGGACTGGCCGCTATGAAAGCACTTCATGGATTGTTGTCACAAGTAGCTTTCATGCAGTGGTGATATTTGAGTCCTCTAACTGAAACTCACCATCGACTCCTACATTAGAAATCACACACTTTAACTTAGTCAAACGTTATCTGTAACAGGGTAACTATAAAGGCTATGATTGAGTGTGTAATGAATCTTATAGAGGAGTGATAGTGAGAATGATGAATTTGTTCCTCTTATGAAGAGTGATATCTCTAGGCCGCTTGATGAGTATGATTGACAGAATATATGCATACTCAAATGAATTGATAAAGGGACCCTTTATCAATGCCATTTGTTATATCAATCTACTTGGGATCAAGAAACATCTTAAGCATATAAGATTGACATGTAATCATGCCTTATGTTTAATCTAGATATCATGAGACAAAATGACTAAATATCAAACTGTGAAATGTTAAACTTAGATCAGATCACCGACATCCACTCGATTTTTGGTTGCTATAATGTATTACTAGATATCGCTTATGGACTATGGGCCCAAGTATTGGGACATGACTCATTGCCAAATTCGAGTGGGTCTATTGGGTCACACACTAAAATGAGTTGGATCGGCTCACAAATATTCTTTCTTATAGTAATTGAATTATTAAGATAATTAATTTAATTAATTATTTAGGATTTAATTATTTATGTCTTAAATATGATACAAGACATAATCCATTAATATAATGAGCTTTTAATATAAATCACTAATTATTAAGATTAAACATGTTTGGATATGTTACTATGTGTGACATAATTTTGGCCCATGTGAGTTAATAAAATAGTGATTTATTTAGCGACAATGTATCATGTAATTAAAAACCAAATAACATTAATAAACCCATTACAAAATTCGGCACACTTATTTTTTTGGAGCTTTTATTCTTGTATGACAAAGAGAATAAAACCTAGTCTATATGTGTATAGGAGTTCGACACACTTCTTGATTAAATAGAAGTTCTAAATCTTGTAAGACAAGTAGATGAAACCCTAGTACACATTGATTAGGGTTTTATAGGCTTCTATATATAGTTGGCCGAATTTCAACAAAATGAGAAGCCTTGGTCGAATTTGTGAGAGTAACTTAAAAAAAGAGAAAATTATTTTGTAAGACTAGAATAAAGATTCTTAAGTGCTAGTACACATTGCCGATTCAAGCAAACTCGTTTGTATAGATACCTTTAGACACATTCTCACAAAGGCAACGTGAGGGAAAGGAGATTCGTTTTGAGAACTAAAAGATACATCAACACTCCATTCAGTTATACATTTGAGCATTGATTTTAAGGTAAAACCCTAATGCTAATCGAATATGTTGATGTATATGGATTCTTGGTGGAATTCTAGATTTAAAATTTTTGTTATTTCCGCTATCACGTATGCTTATAAATGTCATGAAATTAGTCACGAATTCCAATAATAATATCTTTAAAAAAACTCAATTTTTTACTGGAAATTATTTTTCGTAAAAAAATCATATTCTCACAAAAATATCTCAATTTCTCGCAAAAATAGTATTTTTAAGATGTTTTATTTTTTCTAACATTTTAATGGTTAGAAACTTGAGATAACATTTGTAACATTCAGTATTTATTTATTTTTTACTGAACGTGTTATTTTCCGGAAAAGATATCATAGTTTGGTTCTACACCTTGTAAAAAAATTAAGTTTGAACATGCTTTTGTACAATGCCTTTATTTAATCAAACCTATTTATTCATTTCCGACATCACCCAAAATTTTCAACTTTCGAATGTCACTTTCAAACATTTTTGTTCATGGCGACGCGGACGGCTTTGATCTAAATCGTTCAGAGAAGTCATGAGAACACTGAAAATATGAGGTTCTACACCTCCTGTATGTCAACGAAAAAGTAGCATCAATCTGAAAATGCAATATTATACAAAGAAAACTGAAAACATACATTTTATACTCATTAAATTACTATTAGAACAATAATGAGAACACAAGTTCCCTTCTATGCCTGATCTTGTTGACAATTATTATCCACTTCATTCATGTATACACAATGAGTTCTAGTACAAACACGAATCCTCTCCATTTTATGGTTTGTCATTGCTTGAAGTTGCCTTTTTTTCCGGCCAATTAAGAACCAATAACAGTGAAGAAAATAAAAAATGTAATATGCCATAAAATATTCTTCTTGAAGGAGAAAATCAACTAGAATTGTTTTTAACAAATCCAGTAAGTGCATCCTCTATTGCTTGATAGAAAGTTGCGATCTTGTATGTGAAAAATCCCACTAACATTGGTATTAATTCCAAGTGCATATATCCATATTCCGGAACAAGAATCCTGGATCCACAAACAGCATCAGTGCAATGAAATATGTATATAAGCTAAATTTCATATCAGAACACTCAAAGATTCCCAAACAAAGACACTGATATCAAGTATCAACCGTGCCAAGGTCAAAAAATGGAGAATAAATATATAAAAGATGGATAATATAAATTAAGTTTTAGAAACCTTCATGTACCTTCAAAATTGTTTCCCCACATTCAGATTCTTCAGCTTATCCATTTAATCTATCTCTAAATATTAGTTTTTGTAAACAGAATCTTTTGATTGATATCCCTGGCTAAATAACTGGCTGTATAATCAAAAAAAAAAAATTGAAGTGGACGTGCACCTAAGAGCCTTCATGTTTGGAGATTATAATGCTTTTGTATGAGTGAGAACTGAGAACAATCAAAAGGACTATGTTTAGTTCCAAAGTGAAGAGATTCTCTACATTTGTGACCTTAAACCAATGATAAGTTACAAAGCACTCTTGAAACTTAGTTGCAAGGGGTATATTCTTCTAAAAATACAGGGTTGTTAACATGGTTTACAATTCACCATTTGCAAAACGAACAATAGTTGAAGACATTATAAAGAGAGAACTGATGAGTGACCGCACGCTTGAGCGAATTATTTAGATTTCTTCTAATCTTTCAACTTTGCCTTTATCTGATCTCATGTTGTATTAAAATACATTTACAAAATTTTTTTAAAAAAGAGCATGTTAAATTTGCACATCGGTTAATTGAATATTGGACTAGTACCTTACAATTTGATTGAGTCAATTATTTTTTTTGTAATTTAGAATTCCTATGCAACTTAACTATTGATGTGTTACGTCTATCTTGAATATTTTGGTTAACTTTTGAAGTAGAGAATTTGATGATTAATGTTAAACTGACTATATAATTTGATATCATTCGTTAATAAATTAGAAAAAATCAATAAAATTTACAGCATTGATTAAAAGGATAATTTATTTAGAATGTTTTGTGATATTACGTGTGCATTACTTTTGTCAATGAATCTATACTAAGATCACGCAAATGATACCAAATAAAAAAGATGGAGAATATAAATAGGTTCAGAAGAAGAATTCCAGGAAAATGTACCGACAAAAGCATAGTACAAGCATCACTTACGCATTCCATCGATTATAAATCATGACAAGCACAACAGGAACCAGCAGTCTTGGCTGCCCAACTGCTCCTCTGCAAGACGCAAAAACAAAAAAAACATCCACAAATTGAAAAACAGAAGTCATGTGGTTATTTGGAAGCAGCAACAAAGTGAACAAACACCAAGGACACTTTAACTATAGTAAATTCTGCAGGATACTTCTCTATTGATGTACATGCAATATGGTAAACAACTTCCATATGTGATAGAATATTATATTGATCCAGGGCAACAAGAACCACAGGATGTCAACTCCCTCTATCACCCCAGGGAAGCCAACTTAAAAATACCAAGGCCAAACATGTGGAGCTACTATGTAGAACCCGGTACTGGGGTATCTTTCAGTGGAAAGGACAGTAGCAAAGTGGTAAAAAGAGTAAGTGTTATTTTTTCAAGCTTTCTTGTGTGGGCATGAGTCTCTATGTTAAGATCAAGAAGAGTGATCTTCACTAGTTCATTGAAATGGAGAGTCCTAGCGGAAGAGAACGAGACAAGAACAGAGGCAACGGGAGAAGAGTAATTCTAATTGGGGATCATTGTTACAAGAAAACTTCCTGCACCTGTGACAACTTAGAGTTTGGAACTTCTTTTTCTCATTTTTCGTCCTCCAAACATGAAAAGTTTATTACCAAATATTTCTTTGGTTTGGTATGCTTTTGATAGAATTCGTAAAATTTCAAATAATGATCAGTTTTAAGAATTACCTCCCCATATATGATCTATTTTCTTCAATAGCATAATTGCCGAAGAAATTCTCTAGCTTTTACAAGGTCATCAAGACTAATCATCTCAATTAAGCAAGAAGATTAGTTAGTACCAGGCAAAACTCTCAGGAAGTGTCAAATTAAGATAATTTTCGAGGACAAGGAGAAGTCTCTTGAACTCTTACTACTTCTAGAGTTGTAGATGTCTTAGCCCTCGTAACAAGGTAAATAAAATAGACTTCCAGAGGAAGAGAACTAGAGAAGAGATTGAAGATAAAAATAGTTATTTTGTGTTTGTTATTCCATAAGAGCTGTTACATGAAGCGGTTATCTTTATGTAAAGCTGTGCCAACTAACTTCTTGTCTCATCAGCCCAAACAAACCTGATTATTAGAGGCTCAACTAAACATAGAACCATGTCACTGTTTATACGCAATCTCAAAGCAGCCCAAGACCTTTATCTCAAGAGTAGCTATCTTATTCTTCTCAATAAGATTCAGGATATTTGCCTAATTTGAATAATATGCCTCCACTAATAGATAAAACAATCAAACTTGACCAGACACAAATGATTATTGTCTCTCCTTCCCTTGGTCACTAACTAGAAAAAGCATAATGTTATTCTCATAAAACCATTTTTCATGTGAAATAATCACTCTTTGAAATTATAAACAAAACTACAAGAATTCTAGGCAACTTCTCACCGTTGGAACTCTTAGAACTAGGAAATGATCAAAAGCATTGATTTCTATAAAAAAAAATAATGGTTTCAAATTTACTAAAAGCCACAACAAACTATGTTTTCAATGAATTGGCAAAACCTGGAAATTTTCAGGGGGGAAAAACATGCTTTGGGGTCCTCAATGTCAGAAAGTTTTCCTCTTACTTTGCTTTAAGTGAATAGGTTTAGCTAGTTTTTAGCTCTACAAGAATATTCTGCAGTTCTATGTCAAAATTTTCCAATTTCTGGTCATACTTGATGCCTATGTAGAATAACAAAAAGATAGACTTCATTTATCTTCTTTCGTTTACGCTTAAATAAGGTTAATTATTGGATTACTGTTCCTAAGTCAGCATATTGCTAGATGGTACTTTAGGCAGTAAAGCATGCAAACACTGATGTGAAAAAATTAAGATCAGGTAGAATTTAGGCATACTTGACTAGTCCCCTTGCTCCATCTGCCATGGAATCTACGGTACTTCCAAGCATGTGCATATACATCAATGATCCAATCAATCCAGCACCAAAGCTGCATCACAGAACAAAAAATAAATTCTAAAATTAGAGTAAAGGAAGTTCATAAATATTTACTTAAGTACAAAAAATTCGAATAATGTAACTCTTAAATTTCAACAAAACCTCTCATCAGACAGCGAAATTTAGAGTATGATGGCTTTGTAAAGTGCTGACTATCTTGAGTGGTTTTTGAAATAAACTATCGAAAGTTTTGAACTTTTAGATTAATAGCAGTTCAAAAGGCAATGATATTGAATGATGAAGTATTTGATGTGCGACTGAATGAAGTAAAAAATAAATTCATCACTTCTCCCAGCATAAAGCAAGCAAGGACAGCCAAGAATATCAATTTATGTCCTTTATATGTTCCTGAAAATCAAGGTAAGCTTTGCCTCTTAAGATCAAACTTAATGGGTATATCTCATATGAAGTGGTCAAACCATGTTTAGCGTGATCACATAGATGAAGTGTTACCAGGTAAACACATCGAAACCATGATAGTTTACCAATTATTTCATTAAAACATAAAATAATAGCATAAATAGTTTCAGAGCAACAATGAAAAAGACACAATGAAATAATTATATTTTTCCCCATGCATGAAAAAAATAATAAGCCAATCAGATATCAAAAGTTCAAACATTTTCTAGCATGTGGTTTACCTTGCTGCAATTTCAGAAGTGTAGGAGGCATAAGCTGAGGCCAAACCAACACCACCTATACCCAATGTGAGTATTTGCAATTTATTCTTCAGCTGTCATTGAAATAACTCAAAAACTCAACCTTAAGTTCTTAGAAATAATAAACGACATGAAAGCATATGATTTAATGTTTTCGTTGTTGTTAATGCATCAACTATATTAATAACTTTCTAATAGCAGAAACTAGAAGAAAGGTAGAAACTAGAAGAAAGAATCTACCTTATAATACTCATCCCTTGATTGAGCAGCCAATATTTCAGGATCCCCTTGAGGTCTCCTCACTTCTCGAAACATGACATCCTGTGCACCAATGACAAATTATACATGTACATGTCATGCGGATTCTAAATGGTGAGGAAAAAAGAAAACTGATGGCCAAAATGGTATTGTCAAAATAACTGCATTTATAAAGATTTCATTTATAGCTTCTTTTCCTTTCTAACTCAGAATGGCGTGCAAAAACTGAGAATGACAAAAGATTCTAAGAAATAAAGCATCAGTGAGACCCAACTGAAATTCACCAGTAAAATAATCCGAGAAACTTACACTTCCACCTGTTGCAGCCTTTGTTGCTTTATCCCACTTTTCTTGTTCACGGCGTGTTGGTACCAGTTTCCATTTCTTGGACATCCTGCGGCTTCCCTAAGCATCAGTTCAGCCTCAGCCAATTGAAGAAGAATAAACTATAAAACCACGCATAGTCCCTAAAATCAAGAAGTGTAAGTTAAAAAGAAAAACCAGTCATCACACCTTGGTTACAGCCTCAACAGGCTGCTCTAAATCAGCTTTTGGAGACGTCAGAAGCTCTTTACTCAAATCAACTTCCAGACTGTGTAACATCGGTAAAGTATAGTCTCTTAGGTAAAGATCAAGTGATATTATAGGAAGCTAGAAAAAAGAATTAGCACTGCACATGTGTGATTACCTGTCTAAGCTCATGACTCTATTCAAACTTAGAAATCCAGAAGTCTCATCCTGTTTAAATCAAAGCATTATCAGATAAGAATGATTTTACATCTGGAAACTTAAGAAACTGAAGATTCAATTGAGCATTCCTTCCCACAACAATCTATTTCTTGTGAGGAAAAACTGCCGTAAATTGAAGCCAGAGCATAGACTTCCGATGTATTATTATTCATCATTTAAAAAAAAATTGCGGTACACAGGACTGCATTATCATAGTATGATTAATGGAGTCGTACCATGATAAAATCACCTACTTATTCACTTCTCCCCACCAGCTTCCAGCAACAAAAATTGTCTATGAAACAAATAGGCTTAGAGTACAATGATACAGTTTTGAGAATTAATTACGGTCAAAAAATGGACCAAGACATTTGCAATTAAACCAAGACATGCCACAACCCTTTTGATAGGTGAAACTATTGGCTCTAAAATCATCTTGAAATTAGGTCTAACTTCACAAAAATACAAATTTTTGGGAGGATTCAAACTAAATTTTAAAATCTTTTACTCCTAGACAATGTAAGACACATTTTATACTCTTAACAATGCGCACGGCCAGGTCCAAATCAACCAGCATAAAATTGAGAAAGAAAAGTCCAGAAGAGAAGACTAAAATGAAGAACCTGAACAGGAGTGGCAATTGAGGTATCAACAGGTTCATCCTGCATCAATCTCTTCATGCGACCCATGAAGTCTTTGTTCCAAATAAACTCATTGGAAGTCAAAGGGTCTTCATCTTCGCCGCCCCAGTACTTGCGGAGCTTGGTGGTGGTTGGTGGGCCCCCATACTCTCCAGGAGCGACCCCAGTAGACCATTTCATTGGTTTCTTCTTTGGAAGTATCACTTTGGTCTGTCTTGGGTTTGGAATAGATGTTGATGGCAACGGTGATGATGCTGAAGAGTCTGGAGAGATGGGTGTTGTGGTTGAGGTCACAGAAATGTAGCTAAGAACTGCCATAGTGGCGTTGCGATCCGGTGGGTAAGTGATAGCTTAAAATAAAGTCGTTTTTATTATGATTGGTGTGTGCAGTGGCGACGATTTTTTTTTTTGTTTTTGCAGTGGATAGTGCGTTTGTGTGCCTTGATTGGACACATACGCCAAATTTGAACGGCTTCCACTGCTTGCTTGGGTGTACCACGGTGACATTGAGTCAGCTTTCTGAAGAAAGAGAAGAAAGTAATGTGAGCCTTGTAATTGATTATTATGAATAATTCGATTTACAAATAAATAAAATAAAGTTAAACACATTGGATCACATGCATCATCAAATTCAGTTGTTTAATTTTGAATTGTTGGGTCATTTTTGCAACGTGAAAATTTGGAAGCCCTGCCAGAGGATGGCTCTTTTAACTTTGGTACATTTAGAAGAATTTTAGTATTATTTATCAAATGTGTTTATTAATTGTGCTAACATTAAATGAGTTTGGTGGCCAAACATAATAATGAAAGAGTGAGTTTTTGAGTGACAGAAAAGAAGTAGAAAGGTTCCTTCCTCTGAATGTACGAGTTCTATGAAAATGTGAGGAGGAAATTCGCGTAAATATTGTTGGTTGAAGAAGAAATTTCAAAAGCAAAGCAAGGGCAAAGGGTGGACAAAACTTAACGGTATGTGATCATACATATTAATTTGTGGGTCATATGTAAAAATAAGTTTGTGTTGAAATGGGTATATAATCTTAATTTTAATGGTAAAATGGTAGAGGGGGTTATATGGTTTTTCTATTAAAGACGTATTAAAATGGAGTAGAACAAAATATATAGTGAAATACTTTCCTGGTATGTAGAATACGTATAAATAATTTTGGATTGAAATGGGCATGTGATCTTAATTTTTATGGGAAAATGGTAGAGGCGTTTTAGCATGAAGAGTAATTTGAGAAGTAATTTTATTTAGTTGTGCTTTTTCTATAAAAGATGCGTTAGAATGGAGTAGAAGAGAATGTAATTGTTACTTTTTGTTATCTAAAATACATTAAAATACCTTAAAAAGACAATTTTTAAGGAAATAAAGACATTTAAAAGAAATTACATTAAGTGGTAAATTTATGTGTGTTTTATGTCCTTTTATGGAGTCCTGAATTTGTTATTTTATTCATGAAAGAAAACATAATAAAAATAAAAACTAACATTTCAAGAAGAATAGTAACATAGTCATGAAGTGACTGAAATATGTGAGTTGAATTGAACTTATGTGATTTTGACCAAATTATATAGTATTTAAAATTTGTTAGTTTCAGAGGTAAAATTACATAACAGGAAAGAATAAATACATTTCGTAACGTAAGAATAACATAATAAAATATAGTATAAAAACGAAAATTATGTGCATTTGGAGTATATTTATGTGGGTTCAACATATGTTATCTTTTCAAAAAAGATAACATAACTAGGAATAAAAATAACAATAAGAGAAAAATAGTGACATATAAATGAAGTGACACAAATATGTTAGTTTATTTTAATTTTATGTGACTCTGACATTATTTTATGGAAGTGCAAATTATAAGATTTTTCTATAGTAAAATGACACAACAATTGAAAGAACGGGCATATTCTCAAAAAAAAAAAGACATATCCAAATAATGTTATAAAATTGTACTTAATTGTGACTTTGGAAGACTATAATGTGAGTGTAAAAAATGTATATTTAATCAATATAAAAGACATAATTGAGAATGAAAATAACATTTAGAAAAGAATGATGACATATACATGAAGGTCCAACGAAGTGTTAATTTAATCGAACGATTTGTTATTTTGAACATTTTTATGCAAGTGCTAAATTTGTTATGTTTTACAAAAAAAAAAATCACATAATTTTAGAAATAAGAGACATTTTATGGGCAATATTTGTCATATTAAAAAATAACATAAATATGCCTTTTGGTAAGAGTTTTAAAGAGTTTTAAGTGATCATAACATGAGTTTTTTTATTGACATAGATAACATAATAAGGAAAAGAAATGACATTTTTAGAAGTATAATGACATTTTGATCTACATAAAGTGGCAGGAATATGTTAGTTTAGTGATTGTTTACGTAAGTTTGAGCTTTTTTTTTGGCAGTTAGGTTATTGTAATTTATCAAGTTCAGAAAACATAACATATGAAAAAAATGACATCTTCTTAAGTTGAAATGACATATAAGAAAATAACATAAATTACTAAAAATATGTGGGTTTTTTGGAGTATTATGTGAGTAATAATTATGAGGACAGATAACATAATAAACAAAATAAATAACATTTCTTGACAAAATATAAACCTATACCTAGCTAATAGAGAATGCCTTTTTACATTGTTATTATGTATTTCTATGGCAGATTTATGTGATTTAAGAATATGTTAGTTATTTTAGTATAAGTGACAGAATACATAAATAAAATAATATTTCATTGAAAGCAAATGACATATAAGGTTAAAAAAGAAATATAATTATTGAAATTTTAATTCCTCTTATGTGGATTGTGCAGTCTACGCATAGACATAGATAGAAAGATGTGGAAAGGAAAGGGGTTGGTAGAGTACAATGAATCTGAAGAGGTGAATGAGTCCCTTGGAGGGACGAAGAAAGGGATGGCTTCGATATTTCAAGCGGGACACTGATGATGATGATGATGATGATGTTTTTGATAATGAAGCCCTGAGCAAAACAATTGGAGAAGCTATTGGTGATGATGAAATAGAGCATAACAGTGGACAACATTATAAAGGGAGGGTTGGAAGAATATTCAAAATTAACAGAATCATACATCATAGCATGGAATTCAAAACATTTGAAGAGGGTGAGTCATTTTATCTTGTTTATGCCAAGCAAATCGGCTTTGCATTTAGAAAGAGGTCTCTCCAAAAAAAATGTTCTAGGTATGCCATGTGTTCGAGTGATGGTATGCCAAAAGGAGGGAAATAGAGATGATAAATGGAGAAACTTGTCAGCATGTAAAAGGAATCCGAAACTTGAAATTAGGGAGAATTATAAGGCTCAAATGCGTCTGAAGTATGAGAAGTCAAAAGATATATGGATGGTTACTAAGTTTGTCATGGAACATACCCATGAGTTGGTCCCAAGTAGACATGTTCATTTCTTGATGTCGCATGTCCATTTCTTAATGAAGCTACGAAGTTGGAGGTTAGATCACTGGTTCAATCTGGTTTGGACACGAGGCAAATAATTGATCTCCTAGGTAAACAGAGCAGAGGTTATGATAAGATGGGCTTCACTAGAAAAGATGTGTACAATTACATGAATGGTCTGCATGGACCAGATTGTATTGATGGGGATTTTAGGGGCATTGAGGAGTTCTTTCAGTATAAATTGAAATTGGATAAAGGTTTTTATTTCAACAAATCTGTTAGTGAGGAAAATCAGTTGGGTAACTTATTTTGGGCTGACTCGATGTGCAGATTCGATAACTCGTATTTTGGAGAGGTCATATCATTTAATTCAGCATTCAAAAGGAACCAATATGAAAGGCCACTTGTCATTACTATAGGAGTGAATCATCACCACCAAACTATTGTCTTTTGTTGTGCTATTCTGGTTGACTCGACTTGTAAAAATTATTCGTGGATGTTGACCGAAATGTTGCGATGTATGGGAGGTAAGAAGCTAAAGGTTGTTGTAACTGATGGGGAGCAAAGCATGGCTCGAGCTATTAAGGAAACATTGTCTGGAGCAATTCAACAATTATGCTCGTTACACATTCAACAAACACTCCACCGAAGATTTCGCAAACGAAACTCGTTGAATAGAGACTTCTCGAACATCATGTGGAAGCAGATGGAGGCAAGCAAATTTGACTTAAAGTGGTTGAAGATGGTATCCAAACATAATCTGCAGGACAATGAGTGGGTGTCAAGAATGTATGAAAGTCGAACAATGTGGGCTGAAACATTTCTACAAAGTCATTTCTTCGCTTGCACCCAAACAACGTCTAGGTGTGAAGGTTTGCATTCATACTTGGACAAATATGTAACGAGGCGTTTGTGTTTCCATATGTTCATGCGTCAATTTGACATTGTGCTTATATGGATACGGGAGCAGGAGGCCTATTTAGATCATCGAGATATGTGAGAAAACAATTCCACATTCCTTCTGATTTATTTTGGTTGCATGAGAATTGGAATCAGATTATGTTAATTTTATTCGCTGAATGTTATTTATTTTGAATATTTTGTCACACCTTACTAGAAAAATAACAAACTTTGGAATAACATAAGGTGACAGAAAATTTTAAAACGATCTGAATATGTAACAAATTTGTCTAATCTCTATCATTTTTCTACTACGATACTTTTCAAATACCACATATGATGCCATTCCTTTTTATTTTTTTATTTTGGATGCATGCGAATTAGTATCAGATTAACAAAATTTTTATTCACTGAATGTTATTTATTTTGTCTATTATGTCACACCGTACTGGAAAAATGACAAAATTTGGAATAACATAAAGTAATAGAAAAATTACAAAAATTTCTGAATAACTAACAAACTGGTGGGTTCTCTACAATTTTAATACTATGATACTTTTCAAATACCAGATATGATGCCATTCCATATCTTTTATTTTTTTAGGTGCATGCGAATTAGCTTTGTGCTTGAGTGATCACTAATGATCTCTAATGTTGTCCTAAACTGATGTAGGTATGGGAAACAAGCTTGCACACATCGTTCACCTCAGCTAGAAAGGCCCGCAGCACAAGTGTACACAGCAGCCTCATTTAGAATATTCAAGGAACAATTGGAGGAAGTTGTGGCGTACAATGACTTCGCCCCTCCAATCCTTGAAGGCCAAGTCCGTTGTCATTTTGTTTGCAGATACGATTCAAGGAATTCCGTGAGGGAGGTGGTATATGATCCAGATGGAGGACGGCTTATTTGCACTTGCCAGCTGTTCGAGCCCACCGGTTTTCTCTGTCTCCACCAGCTATATGTAATGAAAAAGGAACGACTTTGCAGTGTACCAGAGTTCTACATTCTAAAACGATGGACCAAAGAGGCGAAGAGTTATATTCCACACGATGAAGTCATTCCAGTGTACGGCGCCGACACATTGTGCAGCATCAGGTATGGCGTATTGTCATCGATGTTTCGATCGCTGTGTACAATTGCAGCGAAGACTGAAAGGACGTTTTGCCATATTCGAGGCGAAGTATGTCGAATTAGACGGTGGGTTAATGATGCTAACAATGGAATTGCATCATCAGCTAATTTTGAAGAACATGCATTCACTAATGTGGTAGACCCGATTGTTCCAAGGAAAAGGTCTCGTGGTGGTGCATTGCAACAACCGAAATTCAATGCGAGAAAATGCTCCATTTGTCATGAAACCGGACATACCAGGGGTAAATATCCGCTTTCCACCCGACCGTCCAGTGACACTACAAACATTACAGTCGAGGAGGTTTCCAATTTTGAAACGCCGAGCGTCCAATTCGAATATACGGACATTAGCAATGTAAGTGCTACAATTATTTTTTCCATCACATTGTATACCATCAAGTTGACTTAAAGATGGATATAATTTTGTAGGCACCTCAACTTTCAATGACTCAGCCTGGACCCTAGATGTCACTTTTGCAGTCTGCTAGTACTAACTTGTTTAGCTCTGATGGCACACAACACTTCATAGATCAGTACAACTTATTAATTAGCTCGCTTGACAGTCCATCTAACGCATCCAGTAGCAGACAATATTCAAATAGGCAGAATTGCATGAGTCATGAGGATTACTGAAAGCTAAGGGCCTTGTACAAGTCACAACTTTTGGAATATTTTATGAATGATTTGCTATTTTCAATATTTATAATGCATGCGGGGGATCTAAATTGCAACTGCATATGCAAATTTTGGTAAGCCATATGCTACATGTCAGGTTAATGATTTTAATAGCACAAATGTCAGATTCATTTTGGATTATTGCTTTTTGGGGGGTTCTTCTGATATATTGTGTTAGTTTTAGTGCTCTAGTCCAATCAATTATGTACATTGTCATTCGCTTTATCATTTAGTAAAGAGACATTTGATTTCATATCTTTAAAATATTGTATGTTTTATGAAGATAAAATTCTCCATGAATAGTTTATTTTTCCTTATGTCATCAAGTATGTGACTTGATAGTAAAATCATAAGGTGAATATAATACTATTCTAAATGTTCTAATCGATTATTATCATGGGAATAATAATAAACTAATGTTAGTATGTTGTTAAGAGGATAGTCACATTTTACTGATTATAGACATGAGATGTCTCTTAGAATATAGATTCATGTTGAGGAACATGTATTGGACTGGCCCGCTATGAAAGCACTTCATGGAGTAATGTCACAAGTAGCTTTCATGTAGTGATAATGTTTGAGTCATCTGATTGAAACTATATATCGAATCCTAACTGATGAATCACATGTTTTGACTTAGTCAAATGTTATCCGTAACAGGGTAACAATAAAGACAATTATTGGATATGTCATGAATTTTGTAGAGGAATGATATTGAGAGTGACAATTTTGTTCCTCTTAAAAAGATTGATATCTCTAGGTCACTTGATTAGCAGGATTGATAGAATGTATGCATACTCGAATGAATTGATAAAGGGTTATCAATGTCATTTGTTATATCAATCTACTTGGGATCAAGAAACACGTTAAGCTATATAAGGTTGACATGCGAC
>CAODLS011132549.1:0-27167 GCA_948243855.1 Flueggea neowawraea
ATCGAGCAAATGCAAGAAAAACGAAAAATAGAGAAGCATTCTAAACCTTATCTCTTTTACTTTTATGCTCAATGTTGAAAGTGAACTTGTCCCTTTGTGTTCTTGCTTATGTTGATGTTGACACGGATTTATTTTGTCGAACATTGGGGACAATGTTCAAAATAAGTGTGGAGGAGGGGTTTAGTGAATGCTTGTGCTTAATTGTTTATATATTTTTGCTTGTTTGTTGAATTTGAAAAAAAAAAACAAATGCTTAAAATTTTTTAAAAAAAGCTTAAAATTTAATTTTTTTTTGATTGAATTGTGCCGAATGTTTTTAGGAAATGTCAACCTTGAGAAGAATGAAATTTGAATTTAATTAGTTTAAAGGAATCTTGTAGCGTTTAAGTGTTCTTTTAACATGATCAATTGAAAAGTGTATGTTATTTGTTGGTTATTTGAACATAAATTTGGCATTTTTAGGTTGTAAGGTTAAAAGTTCTTTTATCAACAACTTTAGTCTATTAGTGGTGGCATAATAAAAGGTTTGCAAACACTTTGCTGAGATGGTTGTGCTTAATTGATTAAATTTTAAGAATTTAGAGTTCGTTTGTCTTAATTAAAGTGTTGAAGTGCTTATATGTTGTGCGTAAATGATTAAATTTTATTTTTGAGTGTAAACCTAAACGAGGACAAGCGCATGTGGTCTCACCTTCAAGGTCAAACAGGTTAGTACACCCGAGAAATCCTAAATAAGTGCTTTTACATAGGGACCCTTAATTCGCTGACTGTTTTTATAACACCTAAAAATAAAGTGAAAACAATGAAAAAAAAGAAGAAAATAAACTTTTAAAGAAAGCACTAATATTGTGAATTGAATGAAATAAACCAAGCTTGCTCTAAAACAAATGACAAATGTAAATTTTAATCTTAGGAAGGTGGGAGATAAATCTTGGAGATGCTAATAGGTTAATGGATTTGATAATTGAACTTCAAGATTGCCACCTCTTAATGCCAATGTTATTTCATGTAGTCGACGAATAGCATGTTTTGTTCTCTTGATCATCTTATGTGGACACTTGTATGGTATAAGAATGCTTCAACCATTTAATTCAAATTTGTATTTTTGTCTCAAGTTTGAGATCGGTTTTCTTAGGGACAAGCAATGAATAAGTTTGGGGAGTTTGATATACCCTAAAATTACACAATTATTCAAGCAATAATTTATACATTTTCGGCCTATGATTGAGTGTTTAATATCATATTTATACACTTTTTGTGATTTGTTTAGGTTGGAAATGATTTGGATGAATTGGGAGCAAAAGGACGAAAAAGGAATGAAAAGGAAAAACGATCGAGGGAAGCAAAGGAGCTGACCACTACCATGGTGGCATGACCACGGTTTGGCAACGGTCAACCACCACGGCCATGGTCATGACAGTGGTGGAGGAGCACAATCGGACAGAAAGTTGGTAGGCCTGTGCAAACGGGCATGGCGGACGGTACGACCTGCACCACTGCCGTGGCGCTGCCTGTGGTGGCCTGTAAAGAGACAAAAAAGAGTGGCAGTTTGGGCTCTTTTGGTGGACCAAATGTACACACTTAGAGGCATATTTGGCATGACAACTACTAAGGTTTTAACACATGTAAAGAGGTATAAATACCCCCTCTTAACAACATCTTTACATCTTTCATTCACTTGAAAGACCACTTTTATTCCCTTTCTTTCTCTTTTATTTTCAAGAACATAGTTAGGGTTTCAAAAAAGGAGAAGAAGAACAAGGCTTAGAGGGTGAAGATTTCTCTTGAAGGACATAAAAAAAGGCTTCTTCTACATCCATTTTATGTCTTCACTCTTCATATTTTATATTGTTATCATGATTTATTTTGATATTTATTGTTATATTTTGTTGAACAAAATCATGATAGTTTAAACTTTTGTTAGGACTAGAAATGTAAATCTTGACATCTTGTTACTATATTTATGAATGGGATTATTGTTCTTCATTGTAATATTTGTAGATTTTATACTTGTGCTTGAATGATATATGTGTAGAGATTGTTAGATTTGATTTAATGACTTGTATGATTTGATTATTGTTGTGATTGGTCATCATAATGGTAGTTTTAACAAGCCTAGTTGAAGGACCAAAAGAATAAGATTATGTGAGGTTTATATGCATTAAACTTGTTAGGTTAAGTAATAGACATATTCTTGCCCACAAGATGTTCGATGAAATTTTCAAATAAACCTAATGAGTCTAGTTTAGGTAGGTGAAGCCAAAAAGACCCTCCCAATAAATGTAGACATAGCCTAGATGAACTTGAAAGAGGTTTTAGGTAATAATAGCGAGAGAACACTCAATCTCCTAAACCATTCATAAATGTAGTAATTAGGAGTCTTGGTGGAAGTCTCGAAAGTCCTAACGTTTCTATTATTTTTGTTTGTTAATTTTCGTGTTTTACATTATTAAAAATAACAAAAAAATCAACTCATTTACTTTTCTTGCATTTTATTTTATTTCAAGAAACAATCACACTTAGTTTCGTCCCTGTGGGTTCGACACCTTAGGAATACTCCAAATGTTTTTATTACTTCATCGATTATCGTGCGCTTACGATAACACCGATCAATAGGCTTGTCGAATCCAAAATTGGAGTCATCATCAATACCAAACGTGTTCAAACTAAAGCACATGAAAATATCAAAGTTGGTTTTAGAAACATTCGTTGAGACGGTTTCTCCACCAAGAATGCTTGTGATTAGTCCATTACCTCTGCCACCTAAACCCTTCAGGAAATTAGAATCAACTTTTTTAATGTTCTCTTTCATTATCCCAACTAGATCACTTGTTTCAATGTCAGTCTCAACAATCGTCGTCGTTGCAATGGATATCAAGTTCCCAAAAGCTTGTTGAAGAAAGGGTGATTTTGTTATTGTCCTTAAATTCCTAGCTTTCATAAAGACCGATGGCTTCTGAAAACCACGTATATGTTTAGAAGCTTTCATTGCTAATTTCAAAAAGAATGCAGACAATGCATGAACTCGACTTGGATTCTCCACAACATCACTCTTTGATTTCACTAGCAGAGCAGCTATTGCATTTGAGTCAAACGCAAACCTCTTAATGCTGCAACTTGTTTTCTTTGACCATGCGCTCTCAATTAACATTTTATCTGGTGGAGGAGGTTCCACTGGAGAAAACAATGATGATGCCTCGGATAAATTGGGATGAATAACTTTGTCGTAGGAACCATTGTAATAGGCTACCCAGCTTTTGAAAAAAAGTGTTACAGTTACTCCACAATTTATTTTTTGTGAGAAAGAAATTCCTAAAGCTAATCCACTGCAGTCAAAGATATATGCTTGGACAACGAGTAGTGGCAATGATTCTTCTGCGAGTATGCAAATTGGTTCGTATGGAAGGAATTGGTTTAGCAATTCTAATTGGACATCTTCAACAAAATATGATAACCGACCCTTCACTCGAGTTTCAATGTATGGAACACCCACATCATAATCATGAATGAAGAGATTGTCTTGAATCCTTACAGAAAGAGGGTAGTAGAGATCAAGAGTTTTTGAAAGTGACTTTTTTTAGCTCATTTGAGATGTGTTTTGTTTTCATTTTATCATTTACAACATAAAAAAGGATCATTGGATGGTAGCTAGATGGAAATATTTGGTCTAGAAAGGAGAGTTTGAAGGGTTTGAGATCGTGCAATGGCAACGATGGTTTGATGCTTTCCTCTGAAATGATGAAGATATCCATATCTTAACGATTTCCTGATCAATTTGTCATACAAAAAGTTGTTAGTGCCAATCATCATATCGTGCAACAATCATATATATCATATCATTACACATCATATATACTGCGATCTAGCTTATTGATCAGTTTTATTATGGATTGACTATTGACTATTATAGTGGGCTAACTAGTTTTAGTTTTTGACCCATACGGTGCCAACTACTGTTTTTAACTTGTTTTAATTTTTGACTCTTATGGTGTCAGGTACTGTTTTAGTTCATAAGGCTTTCAATGATTAGTCCTTTTGACCAATGTACTATTTTAGCTCTTAAGGTTGCTAGGTTGATCTTGATCTTGACTTGGATACCAATTGTGGTTGACAATTATTATTAGGGAAAATAATTTCATAGTCTTTCAAGTATACCCTAATTAGTAGTTCAGTCATCATGTTTTTTGGACTTAGCATGCATGCCCTTCAAAGTTGTTTTTAATTGACGAAGTTGATGAAAATACAACTTTACCAAACTACCCTCCCTTAAAATCAAAGACCACACTAGATTTCTCTCTCTCAACCCGACTCCTCTCTTCTTCCTCTTCCCACTCCGCCACCAGCATAACCCACCAAAACTTCAAATCTTTCTTTTCCTTCAAACAACAAAGATTGAGAGGGAAGTGAGGACGTCGATCTTGAGGACGTCGCTTCACAAAAATGAGGAGAGTGGAGGCGGTGTCTCGTCGGATCTCGAGAAAACGGGGCCTCATCTCAGATTTTGCTTCAGTGAAATTTCAATTGAGGGGCTTGAGTAGCGAAAGTAAAGAGAAGTTTATATGTTCGGGTTTTCTTTTCTTTATTGTTTAATTTTAAAATCTAACGTGTTTCTTCCTTGAGAGTTTCTTTTATGTCTTTTTCTTGTGAAGTCCTACCTGGAAATGAAAATGTGGGTTTTATTGTGGTGGGTTTTTCTGGGTTGAATGCTGCATGCTTTTAGGCTTTGTGAATTGTTACAAAAGAAGAAGATAGTTTCGTTCTTTTTTCTGGTTTTTGGGTTTGGAACTGCCAGCGAGTTGCTTTGAAAATTCAATTCTTCGATTGACTTGGATCTATGTTTCTCTCTTTTTTGACTTATTTTTGTGGTACTTTGTTTTATTTGACTCCCCTGTAGATCTGGGCTTTCTTCAGCAACAGTCCGTTTCCTATCTAGGTTTCTAAAGTCTGGTGTTATTGCTGTAATTAGTATTTGGGGTTGGCTTTAGTTAATCCCATTTTGTCTTCTTCGTTGCTGAAAGAAAAAATATGTTGGTTTCTGGAAAGCGAAGCTAATTAGACGGGGTTTTGTGCAGTTCATGATTTAATTTTTGAAGAATGGACACTTGCAGTAGGTTTTTTCTTAATTTAATTTTTAAAGATTAACTAAAAAAAACAATGAAGTTTTTTGCAACAAAGTTACCTGTTTTGGGAAAATCAAAACTCAAAGCTTCAATCTTTAAAGATTAACTGAAAAAACAATGGACTGAGTATTCATAGAGAGAGAGGAGTGGTGGATGGCAGCTTCGGTGGATTGCAATTGCAGTGATGTGGTTCCAATTGCAGTTGTTGAAGAAAATGAAAAGAGATGAGAAGATGAAAGGGATGAGAGTAAAATGGTCTGTAAGATTCAGAGAGTAAAATTAAAAGAAAATAATTTATGCGATGATTTTCTATTAGAATCGGGAACTTTTGCTTTGAAATTCCAATAAGTAGAAAAAAAAGTAGAAGAAAAGAAAATTAGGGTTCTTCATGTTTTTAAAAGCGTATTTTTATCTTTAAAATTTTATTTAAACAAAAAAAATAGAATACATCAGTAACTTACTAACAAAATACTAACAGATCATTAACGAAAGGACTTAAGTGTAACCTGATTTTTGACCTCAAAGATGTATATGCAACATACTAAAAACACGAGGACAGATCTACTAATTAGAGTATACCTGAGAGACTCAAAAATTATTTTCCCTTATTATTACAACATCCAAATAGCTGTAAGATGAGTTTCAGTATGTTATGGATGTATGATCAGTAATATCAGGATTTGCTATTGAGATCGTATATGTAGCACTTAAGGGTGTTTTATTTGCATTATGTGATGTTTTCATGAACATAGAGTTTAATGATTAGCTTGGATGGAATGTTGTATAGTAATTGTTATAATTAATATTTGAGCAAGCTATACTTAATGAGATTGATGAATTGATAGCAGGTGATTAAATGTTGAATTGTTGACCTAAATTTTTGGGATATGTATATATATCAGTATGATAACCCTTTATTGCCTCCCTTTTTGTTGTATATGTGTCCACTTACGAGTTTTATACTCACCATCCCTCTCCTCCCTCCACAAATTGATAGTAGTTAGAAGTTGAATTTATCTAATTCCAGAATCTATCTCCAAAGTTCTTAGAAGAAGTTGGTCTAATGATAAGAGTTGAATGTCTTTTTGGTTATTGTACTTTGGACCTTGTATATATTATGATTAGACAAGTTAAACCGTCTAGAAAAGCTCTGACATAATAGTTAATCTGCTTGTATTTTAGATATGTTGTCAAGAGAATTTGTGTAAAGAATTATGATAAGACATGTTTTATGTATGGTATGACAGCATATAAATATTTTTCCTATTAATTAAGCAGGTTATGATCGAATATTAGTTGAGATTGATTATATAGTAGGTAAGTGTAGCAAATGTATTGTCACCTTACTGTTAGGGGTGGCTGTGACAATGTTGAAATTCCAAATAAATAAATTGAATTAGATCTCTATGAAAACACATTTGTGAAGCATATGATGCATGAATCTTGTGATGACAAAATTAAAATAAACAATCCTTCCATGGTTAATGAAAAATGCAAATCTTATTATTCTAAGGCTAGTTTTTGAGAAAATAATGTAAGAAAAAGATGCATATCCAATATATTAGATTATGAAGCCGTACATGTGCATGTATTGTTTCAGAGTTTATATATTTGCAAATTTTATTTATAAGAATTCATGGGAAGTATAGCGTAAGAGTTTCAATTACGTTTTGCATTCAAATTATTATTTGACAGTATAATAAGAAGCTCAATTTTCTTTTAAATGCTTCAATGTCGAAATTTAAGGGTAAATATATACCATTAAGTTTCAAGAACTTAAGAGATTCAACAACTTTTAAGTCCATGGTACACTCCTATTATATATATTGGTATCATATACAACAAGCCAGTAATCTGAAAAATTGAAATCAACAGGCAGTTCGAGTTATTAATCTTGTAAGCACAATAGAAATCATAAGCGAAAGAGGATCTAGTTGAATGCTAGCATCGCATGAAAACCACTTTTGTTGATTAACAACGGAAATGACATGAACTAGTTTCACCTAGTATGTGCCACACGAAGATCCTCATGGATGCAGGAATCATGAGCGAGCGGAGGAAGAATACTTTCTTTCTCCATGGATCTAAGAGCCAACAACCTAACTTCTCTTTCAAAGAGATTGATGTGTTTTGTGTGGTGTGTTATATGGAGGCTCCTACCCTAATTAGGGTTTTGATGCACCATTTATAGTGGTGCTAGATGGGTTCCTTTACAACATATGTAGAGCTCATGTTTATAATTCATTCAATTAGGGCTTGATCTATTTGAGTTGAGCCTATGGGCAACATAACCAAGTTTTAACCTAATTAAGTTCAAACCAATCGGCCCATTGTAGGCGGTCCATGTTTTCTAACAATATATATTCAATAAAGTTTAAAAGAGACTAAGACTAATATTTTCTAGGAAATATAAGAAAAGAAAAAAAAATTGGTGTTTGTACCTGTTGGATAATTTAAGTTTGAAATTTACAAGTTGAGTGGTTCAAATTGCACATGTTGTGTTAGACATATAAAATAAGTTGTCCAATTTATATAGACACTAAGACAGAAAGCATGAGGAAATGACACCAGGTGCTTTTTTTTTCATTTTCATTTCACAATTGCAACATAGTAGATTATTATCTACTATTATACAACACTCTTATTTTCACTTTCTATAATAACACGTATTTATTTTCAATTTTTCTTCTCTCTCTCTTCTCCTACCTCTCTCTTATCTCTTCCCTAATCCCATCTTTCGCTTCATTCCCAATTTTCTACTTTGCTGCCATCGCCCACCTTTTTTTCGTTCACCGTTGTCGTTCGTAGTTGTCGGCCTCTATCTTTTCTTCCTCTTTTGCATGCCTCTCCTCCTTTATCACCCTTTCCATCGCATCTCCAGCCTTTCTTCCTCTCTATTCTCGCCTCTGTTTCTTCATCTCTCTTCTCGCCTTTGTTTCCTCCTTCCGATCGCCTCTGTTTCCTCCTCATCATTTCCTCGATCTTCCTCCTCAATGGAAGTGACACGATGGATGAGAGTGAGGGATGGATGGAGGGAGGGAGGGAGAGAGAGAGAGAGAGAGAGTGGTGGGTGTCAAATCGGCAAATTAATTCTTACTCAAATATAAAGATTATATAGATATAGTGAGCATGGTCGAATCCATAGAGATTGATAAAGATTATTTATTTGTTGAAAACAAGAAAAAAAATAAAGAATAAACAAGAAATGCAGAGAACGAAGATTAAATATCAAAACAAATGAAAACAGTAAATCAAAGTAAACAGAATTAAAATGCAGTTAACAGAAATCAATAATAATAAAGCCTAGCCAAGGTACTTCTCAATTCAATCCTTTTAGTTCATCACAGACACGAAAGATACAAATCAAGCATTCAAATAGATATAGTTAAAACTAACGGTGACGCACTCAGTTAGCCAATCTCTTCTAACCCGATCGATAGTGCCGGGACGCCCTGCATACTATTTTTCTAACCATTCCTAGCAAGGTTTAATATCTGGCAACAGTAAGAACCAAAGAGACCGCTATCCTAGCCAGTGAAGTCGAAAATGCCGTAAATCATTTAAACTTGATTATTCAGTTCCGTAACAATGAACAATGCCTAAACCACATACATCCACATTATTTGTTACCTAGGTTAGGACTAATGTGAGACATTATATATCCTAAATAACAATATATTATTCTAGTCAATCAATCAACGAGCTCTTATCAATCAACCAATAGAAATAATAATAAAGGAACTAAATCACATAAACTGAATAAATACTCGAATCACTTAATAACAATTAAAACAATGGTCGCACAACATAACATGATTGAACATTGAAAATACATCGACTAGAGAATTGTTTAGCTACTCATAATGAGAAGAAACTTGTAAAACATGAATGAAGAAAGTTGTGGGGCGTGATCCCCTCTTAGGGTAATGTAACAACTGCTAAATAATGAGTTTTAGAGAGTTTTATATGTGCTCTCTCTCCAAAACATAATCCTAATGTAAATAATATTGATAAAATAATAATAAAAATAATGTAATTATGATTGTTCCAGCAGTAAAACTAAGTCCACACCCTCCAGCCATGTACTAGAGGCTCAAATTTCGAAGCCCAAAAGTGAAAACATGTTGTCCAATGCGAAATAAGTCAGCCCAATCATTGCATCCCTACAGCATGACTATGCCAAAGTGCAGTCCACGCTGAAAGATGCCCAAAATAGCTCTAAATCTTTATGTTTCACCAACATTCTACTTAAATCACCAAAGAAGAAACAAGACAGAAAAACTGACAAATAGTAACAATTTATCATGCAAAAACACACACAAAAGGCAACATAAATCATGCCTAAAATGCAACCTATCAGAGAGAGAGAGAGAGAGAGAGACGTGTCGATGGACGAAGAGGAGCAGTGGCGACGGCAAGAGTGAGTGATGGGTAGAGAGACGCGGCAGGAAGAGAGCGGTGGTGGTGGAAAAGGGAGGCGACTAGGGTTTGTAAACCCTGGCTGTAGCCCAATTTTGAAAAATTACATTTTAATGCCTGTTAATTTACAAAATTATAAAATAGTACCCGCAACTTATTAATTATTTGAGAAAAGTCTAAACAAAATCAAAGTTGAATAGAATGAAATAAAACAACAAAAAAGGCCAAATTTTAGTGAATGTACTCGTATTGTACTCATTATGTGAGCATTTTTTTGTGAATATACTCGTGTTGTACTTGTAATTTTATAAGTCATAAAAAATTAAGCTTCCAATTCCTACTATTTATGTTTTATTCTCATTTTTGTATTCTATACTCGATTTGTTTCTTGTTATACTCGTTTTTGTAGACATTTGTTGGTGTAATTAGTGTCTTAAATAACTTGACTCATTTGTTCTCATTTTATTATTGTAATCATCCTATACTCATTCTAAAATTTGTTTTCAAGACCCTAGCTGCACCCCCAACAAAAAGGACAAAGTTCAGTAAATTAGTATTTAAATTTTGGTTTGTAGTCTTTTTTTTTTCTCGTTTTGCTCTCATCCAAATAATAAATAAAAAATTAAAAAATCAACTTTGTTTGTTCTCATTATGTTAGTACTCTTGCCGTACTCCACATGTACTTAGTTATACTAGTAAAAAGAGTTCCAATTTTGTTGTTATACTAGATGTACTCATGTTATTCTCTACATGTACTCGATTTTACTGGACAAAAGGGCATTCATTAACACTATTCTGTATTCGGGTTGTACTCCACATGTACTTGCTCTTTACCAGTCAAAAGAGCCTTCATTAACACTAGTCTGTACTCAAATTGTATTCGTTCTCATTGACTTAAAGAGAGTAGTCATAACGCAATCAATTTTTTGACGTGTGGTTAACACACGGTCAAACTGTTGTATTTTTGAATTTTTTATTCCGTGCTTCCATTTTTGGTATGTTTTTCACATGTTGCATTTGAGAAACTGTTTTTGTTTTGTTACCTATTTGTTTGAATCACCCAGAAAACATTACAGAAAGTGGTGAAAGATAAAATGGAAAGGGAGAAAATATACAAAAGAGAGATATTATTTCATTAGAAAAATTGAAAAAAGAAAAGACTTTTTATCTTCTTAATGACAATATTAAACGAATTTAAGGTAGCTATTTATTTATTTAATCATTATAGAAATTAAAAAAGACAGTATTTTTTGAACGCCGACGTTAAAGGGGATTTAATATAATTATTTACTGAAATTTATGATGTTAAATAATTAATCAATAACAAAAATTAATGCGATTATTTATAATATGAAATTTATAATTAAAATAGAAAAATACCAAAAATTGAAGAAACAAAAATAAAACAATAATAAGTAAATATGTTTTAAATAACTTAATAATGGTTTATGTTTATATCCATTAATAACAAGATCTCGCATTTTACTTTAATTTTTCATATTCATTATTTTTCAACGTGAAACTATCTAGTATTCTTCAATATTATCGATAGGTTGTAGACCATCAATATTCCAGTTAATTCCAATACTAAGTAGTAGAGAATTGGATTCATAGTAGGAGCAAATAAATAACTTGTAAAAAAATATTCTTCAATATTGAAATTTAACTTTACCGACTACATTTAAAATTATTAGCTTAATTTTATATAGGATTTCCTTTTAGTTTTTCATCGGTCTAACAGAGTTTAAGTTCAAAGCTGTGACAAAACGTTATTAGTCATAAGAAATTTGTTTATATACGATGATTGTGCTGTATTAAAGTCCTGTCGGCTAAAGAAAAGAGAAAGCGACAGATACAAATATGATTAGCTAACAAAAGAATGTGTTACTACAGCAAATTAAAATGACTTATCAAAAAAAAATGAAAAGACTGAAACCAATCAAATATAAATCTAAGTCCTCATGAAACTATTCTTTAACGATTATGTAAACATGCGTTCGTCACGAAACTATTTTGCAATCATTTTCATATATTCCAAAGTCAATATAAAGTACAAAACAAGCTAGTTGGAACCTTATGATTAATTCAATAACGAACATATCTATATGTTAAGACTTACGTATCAGATAAAACAAAAAGGTTATGACTTCGAGATCAAGTGCTCCACGATGAGTGATTAATAGTTAGTTACCTAATTGATGCGAGGTTGTCGTGGTTGATTATTTTGTGATTTTGTGGAATAAAATGCTCTAATCATAAGCAAGTCCATCAAGAAAACGAATGAAATAAATGGATAAACTAATGGATATAGGGAGACGTGGTAGGACAAGGGAAACCCGAAGAATCAGCAATGCCATGTCTGTTCAGATTTTCAACGTTACTACTACCCGTCCGAGGCTATAAGGTCATAGTTGTGTAAGAACAAGCACACAAAAAGAGGGAGAGACACTGAAGGAAGAGGATGAGTAGCACAAAATTCCTCTTGCTGATGGTGGTGGTGATATCCGCCACCACCGCGATCCTGTGCCACCACATGATGTTCAAGGCGGCCGCCATGATGATGTGCTCCTTGATGGTGGTGTCCGTCACCATGATAATGCGCTCCATGACGGTGGTGTCCGCGAAATGCTCAAATGGGTTCTCAGAAAAATCCACTGCCGAGGAAGTAACTGAAGCGGTTGACAGGTCTGGCCTCACCGCCATTATCACAGGTCCATTCATATTCTCACCACTTAATTTCATCTTCTTCTTTTTTCAGTCATTTCAATTGTTACCACTGGGTGTTATAGACTTTGCCTAGGAGAGCTTTTCTGGTTCTTTCTACTTTTTACTACAGTATCGTCTTCATGTTTGCGGTAGTAGTTTTTAAAACAAATCATTCATCATGTGGAAATATATTGTGGAAATTTTATCCAGTTACTAATTTGGTGGCTGTGGTTTAATAAATTTTCTCAATTTATCAAAAAAAATAATTTCCACTAAAAATTTAAGTCACGAATCCTTGTGTTAGAATTAACTCAAGTATTAATAAGATTCAAGTCCTTCAGTAATTTCATCTATTTTGCTTGCTATCTTGTTGAGCTTCAATTTCCTCGTCACTGCAGGAGCTTCAAGTAGCATTGGTGCTGAAACCGCTCGAGTTTTCGCATTACGTGGCATACATGTTGTCATGGGAGTCAGGAATATTGACGTAGTTGCTGCCGAAAATGTCAAAGAAGCTATACTCAAACGAATCCCCACTGCAAAAATTGATATCATGGAACTGGATCTCAGTTCTCTTGAATCTGTCCGAAATTTTGCATCAAATTACAAAGCTTCAGGCCTTCCGCTTAACATACTCGTGTAAGAACATGCCAACATTACTTATCAAAAAAAAAAAACTTACCAACATTAGAATTAGGGTGGCGAAATCTAATGTATATAATTAAACGATAGGATGCAGCATTTTTTAGGAGAATCTGCAGATGGATTTGGGTTTAGTTTTAATGAGTCTAACTCATAAATGGGTGATACATTTATATTCCATGTCAAAAAAAGTATAAAACAAATTGATACGCGTAACATAAATTGATCAGTTAGCTTAATTGACCTAATGATTTGAGTGTTGACATGAGATATTTCCCAAACTTCTTTAATTTAGTCTATAAATTATTTTATTATATTATTTTGTTCTTAATTTAATTATATAATTTTTACTTGTAGTTTGACGGGTTAGTATTCTTTTTCTATAAGTAGGTTGACTATATTTTGATTCCATTAATATTTTTTTATCGTATTTTTTTACAAATGAATTGTATAATAATTTGATTATTTTCTTAAGTTAGTTACATGTATCAGTTAAGTGCATCGTTAAATCAGTTAACTAAATAAATCATATCTTGAATGGATGACACATGTTTCATTGTGTTATAAACAGGTAAAACACATTATATCGTCTCAGTTGACTCTTTCAAATAAATGTGTTGAAGGTGTTGTTATTGTTGTTTGGGTTTGGTGTTCGCATAGATTTGAGTTTTCGTTGATTTCTGGTTTGGTTTCTGTGTTGATTTTGAGAGAAAATTTTTTATGAGGCCAAAAACGATCTTTTTGTCAAATATTAGGTTCAAAAACGAGCCAAAAAACTTGATGTGTTAATGTCCGTGTTAGCTGTCGTTAATATCCATTACGGAGTAAGGCAAAAAGCAAACCTTTTTGAAATGTTAGGACCAAAATGAGTCAAAGATAACAGTAGAGCCTTAGGTATACTTTTCTGCAAACCATATGACCAAAAGTGAACTAAGATAATATTATCTCTAATTTTATTATTATTATAATTATTATTATTATTTATTATTATAATTATTATTATTATTATTAATATTATCTCTAATTATCATGATAGCTGTATGATAATATGATATAGCTATCATATGGTGTATTCTAGTGCTGTTAGTTCTATGCTTATTTGAAGGATTAACAAGAACGAAGTTTTATGCTTCCGTTTAAAGTAACAATGCAGGTATGATGGGTCCATTCAAGCTTTCCAAAGACGACATAGAATTAACCTTCGCAACAAACTACTTAGGTACCTGGCATACCAAAATATCACGACTTCATTACTCTGTAAAAATATTGACATTATATCAATGAAATTATCTAAAAAAGTGAATTGTTCTCATTTGCAAGTCATTTTCTTCTGACAAATCTTTTGCTCGAAACCATGAAAGAAACAGCACAAGAAAGTGGAAAAGAAGGAAGAATTGTAATAGTGGCATCAGAGGGTCACCGTTTTTCATATCCGGGAGGAATTTGCATAGATAAAATCAACAGTCAATCAAGGTAAAAAGAATGACTTATCTAGAAAAGAAAAAGGGTAAAAAGAACGACTGAGTAATTAATGCTTCAACAACATCAATAAGTTTGTGTTGTAGCTTATGACTTGTTTACAAACTACATGCAGGTACAATAAAGTTCCATCATATGGCCAATCAAAGCTTGCAATCATCTTGTACGCCAACGAACTCGCAAGACGTCTAAAGGTAACTGAGCTTCCTCTTTCCTGATTTTTGCTATTCCACTATTTTGTGGATTTATTTTAATAAAATTTTATTTCACTTATAAAAAATAAAAAACTGAGCTTCCTCTTGATAGAAACAATGTCCAGAACAAGTGAAAAACTCAACCACAAATGTGATATATTGCATAAGCTTATGCAAGGTTAATAGTTTTTTTTTTGGTACTGAACCTTACAGTTGTTGATTAATTGATGCATTTCTTTGAGCAGGAAGATGGGTCAAATGTGATTGTTAATTCACTTCATCCTGGAATGGTTGACACCTCCTTTATTACAGTAAACAAAATTGTTGATGGTAATTCCTTGAATACTACGATGTAAACTTTGCATGCAGAAGAAATATGTTTGGTTTAAGTCTGTTTACTTAAGTGCTCCTATCATTTTACTAAATTGTCCCAAAAAAGTATATTAAAGTAGCATGGTAAACTGCCTTAAGTTGAGACAAAAAAAAAATTGTCTCAACTTAAAGCACAAGTATTGCTGATTGCATGTATATCATTATTTTTTGAGAAATGAGAGAGACTTAACTTTGTTTCCACTAGTGCTAAATTAATAATCTTTCTTCAATGCAGTTATTGGCAGGACGATTGTGGGCTCTCGACTTAAAACCGTTCAGCAGGTTAACATATCATAAGCAACAATTCGGATTAGATTCATTACTCATTTATTGTTATCTACGCACATATATAAATGAATATTACATGTTTTGATTGCGCTTGAAATGCCTTTTTGTTTATCTGAGATGATGTGCAGGGAGCAGCAACAACATGCTATGTAGCATTGCATCCACAAGTGAAGGGGTTGAGTGGTGAATATTTCATGAACAGCAGCTTAAGCACAGCAAGTTCACTAGCCAGGGATCCGGATTTGGGAAAAAATTGTGGGATTTCAGCATGAATTTAGTTAACAAACACAGAGATTCCTAGCGAAATAATAAGAATTTTAGGAGCATTTTTTTCTCTTATTAGTTGTTGTACTTGATTCTAAGTTTTTCATGCAGCGGCTATAATATGTAATTATTATTATTAGTATTATTTTTATTCTCATCTTCTTACACATATGATTATTTAATGCATGTAATTGTTTTTTTAATTAGTTTTTGTCTTCAAAATTTCTTACAATTTTGTATATTATTTTCTTTTTTTATTCTATGACGAAAAGTTGATGAGTTTGATTAACTTGACATATTATCTACTAATAGCCAAATGAGCAATACGTAGGATATTTTGAAAATTTTCTCTAAAAATAGATTACTTAGAGGTAAGAATAAAATTAACTACTTTCATTATTTTTTCCAATTGAATTTATATTTTATAGACTGGAATTTTATTTGATACATCCTAATTAACTTGAAGTTTACTTTATGGTAAAAACTTTAAATAACCAATTACCCCAGCACCCACCACCGCCGTACTGATCAACTTTTCGCGTTTACTATGCGGATACATGTGTAACACATTCTCACCACTGGAAAAAAAAAATCAGGTATCAGATACTAATTGAATACCATTTGAGGACTACTTGGATTCAAAACTAAAAATGCATGAATCTGATTCAATTAAATACAATTTTGAATGTTTTTACAGACCAAAATAACATTTCATAGATTTGTTTGAAAACAAAAATAACAACATTTTATAGCTCCCAAGGGCTGGGTCTAGTTATAATCAGCTAATATTTACAGTTGGACATTCCAGATTCAATCCTTATAAGAGGTATGGGGAAAAATAAAACTGCTTAGACTTTAATCCATCCTTACTTTTTAAGAAAGAAAAAAATTAATAATAACATTTCATGGGGTTTATTGAGTCAACCTATAACACTCCAAACCTATTCTCTTGAAATATTAGCATATTAAATACTTAAAATTTTATTCAAGAGTGAATATAAATAAATTTTAGAGGTGATAGAAAAAATGAAAAGATATAATAATGTGTCGTGGTGTATGGTTAAAATGGTGACTATTCAAACTAACAAGGGTATTGTTGGAATAAAAAGAACAGAGTAAGGCTAAAGAAGGAAGAAGAAAATTAAAACAAGGTGAATAAGGGGCTGGTTCGGCAGAATTGAAGGGGGCAAAGAGAGAAGTTCCAGAAAAAAAGAGAATGAGACAAAAAATGGTTTTCGAGAGAGAGGAACTTTGACTGCACTTTTTGGCCAAATCGTCAGTCTGATTGATGAACTGAAAGAAGTCTCGTTTTCTTGTCGTGTCCTCTTCCATTTTCGACCAGTGGCTGCTCGTGAAACCGCTAGAATCCGAAGGTGGCAAGGAAGGAAGTTGCAATGGTTTTGGGGTGTTTTCCTGCAAATAGGAAGGAGTTAGGAAATGGGGTTACCACCATTGGACCATTTGGGTTAGTGCTCGATTTTTTAGAGAGATTCTAGTGACCAATTGGTGACGCTTCAATGATTTTTCAGCGAGATTTTTTTCCAATTCGAGCAATGAATTCCAATAATTTGGGATCACATTTCAGAAGGTAAGATAAGACTTGGAAATTTTGAAATTATTTGTGATTTATTATAGATTTAGTTGTGAAATTTTATGGTGAGAAAATATTATGAATGTTTGTTGTTGTTGATGATGATGATTGGATTGAGAAGTTGGTATAGGTTAATGAATTTTTGAATAATATGTAGTTGTTGCAATTGTTGATTGTGTTTTAGTCCAATGTTGTATGTGCCATTATTAAATTTCAATACTTAACGTAAGTCAAATCGAAGGAGGGAAACTAGCATTGCCATTAGACACCGGGTGTACATCTGCTAACTGAGTTTAGGTTTATTTCAAAGGTATATCTATGTATATTTTCTATGTCAAGCATGGATTTTAAAAATATTTATTTTCTTAGAAAAATGAAGCAGTATAGTTTATTTTCAGTTGTTTTCATTATAAAATCACATGCATAATAACGATTTCCATGACATTCATGCATTGCATAAAAGAATTAAGATACATACAGATCGAATGAACTAAATAGTTGGCTTATAATGATATACACCTATAATGAGATATGATAAATTATTGAATTGTAAGGCTGTATTATTGACCATACCTTTGAAGTGTATTGTATTGTGATCTAGTTGAGTGTATCTTGCTGGAGCTCATAGACTACAATGCTCGCAGATATGCGCTTAGAGATCAGTTGTATTATGGTTTGATCATTGAGCCAAGTATTGTTTTTAACTCTTAAGGTTACTAGGTTGATCTTGATCTTGACTTAGATGTCAATTGTGCATTATATTTATTATTTTAGCATCTAAATGGCTCTGAGAGTAGTGTCAATATGTTATGGGTGTATAATCAGTAATATCAGAACTTAGTATTAAGACAGTATGTGTAGTGCTTTCACATGTTTTATTTGCATTGCTTATGTGTAGTGCTTTCACATGTTTTATTTGCATTGCGCTTTTTTTGGAACTTCAGTTTATTGGTTAGCATGAATGATATGGTCTAAAGTAATTGTTATGAATCATGAGAAATTAATCGATAACAAATTGAGATTGGTGAATTGATAAAAGATAATGAAAGGTTGAATTGTTGATATGGTTATATATATATATATACCCCTTAACTATGCCCTCTTTGTTGTATATGCGCTCACCCTAATCATCTCTCCACATATTGTTAGCAGTTAGAAGTTGATTTCTATTCACTTTAAATTCGTCTTCAAAGTTCTTTTTAGAGGATGTTGAATTAACGGTATGAGTTGAATATCTTTTTTGTTAATTGTATTTTGGATCTTGATTATTTAAAATAGTTATGTCAAACTGTCTAGAAAACTTTGATACTTTTCTTATTTTACTTGAATTTTGGATATAATGTTATGAGGCTTCGTGTAAGAATAAAACGACATATTTTATGGATGGCGCCATAATAGAATCTAAATATATTTTCAAATGAATCAAGCTAGTGATGATGGAATATTAGTTTGAATTTGGCTAAATAGCATGTAAATGAAGTAAGTACATTGTTACCTTACTGTCGAAGGTGGGTGTAACAAAATTAGACAACACAATATTAAAAGAAGAAGAAAAATTAAACAATGCAACTACTATTAATGGGCTTGTAGTTAATTAGTACTAGAGTCAATTCCGGCATTAAGTGGTTACGTATTTGATCCTCAATAAGAGCAAATAAAATAACTTATCAAAGAAAAACAATGCAACCACTACCAAAGTAAATGAAATAGTTATTTAAATTAAACTAATCTCTAATTAATTTATTTCGATTGATGAATGGTATATTTCCTTAACTGAACAGACAATTTTGTGGATTCTTTTGCCCCCGGCTTCTCTTTAATTTCTAGTTTCTCTTAAATAGCTACTGGGTTCTAAATTGTTCCTACCATCATTAACTCCCTGCCAATTAATTGACAAACTAAATTTAAGTACAATACAATTAAATATTCTTGTGTCCCACATAGCTATACTTTATAATTTTGTCCTAATTTTTAACAATAAATATTTTTGATTATGGTCCATGAGGAGTTGTAAACAACGCCTTCAATCTTAGTGTCCGTCATGACTTATTGGGTGATCATGATCCATGTTGAACCCCTAATTTATCATCAATTTGTGAGGGTGATAATGACTTATAAATTTTTCTTAATTTAGTTGTCAAGATCCAGCATCAAAGGCCGCGATCAGCGCGAGAATAAAAAAAGAGTCGGATGACTTTCTGCAATTGAAGCAAACTTTAGCGAAATCAATAACAATAAAATTTTATTTTTAAATACTAAATGGATAGTGAGTCTTATAGCCCCTCATTTTTTAGATTAGTTTAGTTTATACAATACAAAACTACCAAGACAATTTTTTAGTTTAATTACATTCTTTAACTGTTAAATGGACTACCAGAATTTTACAGATAAAATTTTTGTGACTCGAGACACTCACCCGTAGAACGTTAGAGTATGAACATCGCAGTCATCTACATGCAAGGCTAAAAAAAGAAAAGAAAACGAGTAATAAGTAACTAGTACTTAATAAGGGAAAAACATAATTCAAAATATCTATCTCCAGATTTTATAACAAAAAAAATTATTTTCTTAATGCAATTATTTTGAAAGATTCTTTTTATTGGTAATCTTTAATTTCTTCAAATTCAACCATTAAAGTCTTTTAGACTTTATAACTTACAATATTTACTAATAACCTTTTAAATTGAATTACTCATAGAAGTAAAATACTATTCTTAAAATCATTTCTGTAGTTTGGCATATAAATAGATATCACAAAGAAGACTTATGATATATTGTACAATGTTCTAATAATACTTAAATTAAATTTTAATTTCCATTCCTACTCATAAACTTTTTTTTTACAGCATAATATTAAATTTACAAACAAATTAAATTAACATAAAAGCAACTCTACACCAAAGATTTTTTTTATGTAAAAGTTAGAGGAACAAGAATCAGTGACTACATTAGATCATCCCAACTAAATTAGCACCATCTTAGTGACATCTTCATACTCTCATTCTCTAAATATTATTAAAAAATGAAAATGAACGTTGACAAAGTACAACCCATAGGTAATCAAACAACCCTAAGGCTAAGTTATAAAGCGAAAATATTCATTTCTACTAATATCATCATAAAGCAAAGTTGAGCAGAAAGGCACTAATGGGGTCCACCAATGTTCTTGTGTGGCTTCTCTGCCAAAATTTGCTAACTTGTCTGCCAACTTATTACTCTCCCTGAAAATATGTGTGGTGACGACCTGCATGGCACTCATTAGATGAAGACATCAAAACCAGTCTAAATTTAACTCCCATGGTACCATAGTAGAGTGAGGCCGAATTATATTGACTATATAAGTCGAATCACTCTCAATTCATAGCTGACGTCATCCCTTATCCCAGGCTGTCATGATCGAAAAAATGGCAGCTCCTAAATCTTAAAAATGGCGCTATTCATAAACTTAAATATTTTATATTCTTGATTTTGTCGATCATAAATCAGTTCCTAAGAATATTCTTTTTTACCCATAATTCCGTCGTAGCTCTTGGATCATCTGAAATCTGAATCCTTTTTAAAACGTTCTTCTAATTTAAAGATCTAACTTGAATCTATTATTTTAAGCTCTAGACGTATTTGTTTATAAGTTAAAAACAGTTTAGCCTTTTAATTTAATATTAGCTTTCATTATTGGTATATTATGCTCACACAAGTACTATAATACATGTATTTGTGAAGGAAGTCTATAATACACATTTGTTTTCCTAATATCATATGGCTGTTTGGACCCCATAATCACTCTCATCCGTATATCCTAACAATGATACAGATCTGTGTCATTGACTATGATTTCTCTCGTAATTGAGGGGTCCATATAAAATATAACGCAATTGTGTTAATGCCACATCATTAATTCATTCTACATACAACCTAAAAATATTTATAAATCATATAAACACAAAAAAAACCCTCAACATACATATTGCATATAAAACACACTTTTTCGTGTATATAAAACAAATACAGTCACATTAAACTTATTTAGTCTTTTGACAACTTATGTTTGGTTTTCTTTTTTATACTCTGGCTATGAAAATATCATTTAATTCAAGTTAGACTTAAAATACGGAATTTCTTTTAAAAATGTTACAAGAGTCTGAAAAACTTTTGCATGAATAAATTAAAGTTATTTTCTCTTTAAAGACAAAAACTATAGTTATTTAAACTTAAATGACAATTAAAAATAATAAAATTTTACTCATCTAAGCGCAAGCTAATTATCTTTGAACTGATAGCATATCTTCCCGTTAGGGTCCTTGAAATGTGAGATGTCAAATTTTATTTGACCACCAAATTCTTGGTTCCCGTTAGCAGCCCCATGCATGTTCGTAACCCACCTCAAAATATTTTCTACCTTAACAATCTTAATGTTTTTGTGTATGAAAGTAAAGAAGAAATGATTCTAAGGGTCAATTAGGAAGAAACATTTAGAGCAATAGCTAAGCCTCAAATGGACACAATTAAAGAGGTGTGCTCTGAAAATATTTTGAGAGTTCTTTTCTATATTCGGACAGTGATGTGTGTAGATGCTTGCATGCTATTTTGATTTGATATAATACTTAATAGTATTTTTTTAATAAATTGAAACTTAATTATATTTCACACTTACATACAAGGTTTTCTCTATATCATGATGCCATAGTTTTCGGTGGCGAAAACCACATACGGTTTGAAGCTTTTCCCTTATTATAAGTGAACAAATAGTAAAAAAGGACTATACATAAAAACAAAAGTGAAAAATAGGAAAATAAATTAAAAAAATTAAAACTGAAAAAATACCTAAAATAAATAAAAATAATTGAAAAAGGTTCAAACATGAAAAGAAGAATCCGAATGGAGGATTGAAACAAAAAATTGAAGAAAAAAGGACCATCTCCATAGGAAAAGAAAATTTGGGGACCCGGACGAAAATCAAAACGTTGTACCATACGGACAAATTACAATTTTTTTGTTTTTCCGAGAATAGAGATTTCGTCTTATAAATATGTAATTGCCTCAACTTTTTTCCAAACCCTAATCCAGCTTTTTTGTCCGATCCACGCGGACACAAAAGAGTAACGTGTTGTTCGGGCAAGCGGGCAGGTGCGGTGTCATTTTTCAATCCCTGAAAATCGTCATCAGCAGTGTCGGGCTTTGAATGGCATTGTACAGGAATTCTATATTTTTTCCTAACCATAATAATCTGAGGCGTGTCTTTCGTGGCGGAGAAATTCCTAACTTGACAATGTTCGTCACTTATTGAGTGATGATTTCCTGAGCTATAGCTGAATCTGGCTGGGCTTTAAAAGCTGTATCTTCAAATATTTATTCTTAATGATCACATCTTATTAATATAATGTCAATTATGACTACATTCTGCTGGGATTATTTTCTTTTTTATTATTGAACCGTCGTTCTGGTGGGTTTATGACTACATTCTAGCACGTCATATGTGTACAACAATTTCTCCAGGTGTTGTTATTATGATTGGTAGTTACTAATGTCACGGGAACCGTTTTTTAGTTTGTTTAACTGGATTATGATACGCAATCCATTATTTAAATTAGATATGTAGATTAGTCAACTTTTGGTTATCCCAAGTTCGGAAAAGAAAATTCATTTCTTATATATATATATATATATATATATATATGGAAGACTTTACTTACTCTAAACAGTAAATTTTTTAAATTTACTCTTCATCATCATCCATTGCTTTTGAATCTAATGGTTCATATAATTTGTCTTTTTAAATTTAATGTACAATTTACCTTTTTAAATTTAATCTCCACTATTAAACATTAAATAATAAATTCAAAAAATTTACTATTTAAATAAGTGGAGCCTTCCCCTCTCTCTCTTTATATATATGTCATCTATACTTTTTATCACTGTCAGCATAACTTTTAAATCGTGTCTCAATTTAATAGATTCTTAAATTCCATTGTAACTTTTAGCTCACATTAATTTTTCGTCAATAATCTCTGATGTGATGAACTAACGTGGATATTTTTCTACCACGTCGTATGCTGAAGATAGTTTTTGACATGTCATGTTGGAGAAATTGTTTCAAGAAAAAAAAAATCCTTGACAGCATGTCACCTAACAGAAAATATCCACATCAGCTTACCACTTCAGCTTTTATAGAGATCTTTGACAGAAATTTGGAATGCACTAAAAGTAATAAGGAAACTTAATTTGTACTAGATTATGACTTTTTTCATGAAATGTTAGGAGATTCAAGAATCAATGGTACACCATGACATCTCAACTAAATTGACACCCTAATAACAACTGCATCACATTTCCAAGCTCCAATGTATTATTAACTCAAAAGAAAAACCAATACAAATTGTTAATAAAGAGGGGGCTACATAAACCGATAGTTCTCTCTAGAACAGATGTCATTACAAACAAGCTGAATATATCAGGAAATTAGGTTGTGCTAAAAATGATAAAAAAAATGCCAAAGAAACTGTACTAAAAAGTGTTAATAAGCCTTAGTAAATTGACATTCCACTTAAAATTTCACTTATTAAACAAGTTATATATAAGTTTAACTTATATGTCAATTGAACGAGTTTGTAGCAAATTTAAATTGAGCACACAAAGGTTAAATGAATTAAATTAAGCATATACTTGAAAAGAAATTTGACTTTAAGCGAGAAATAAATTTGTTCACGAAACGTTGATATTTTCCCTAATTATTATCAGTGAGGAAATATAGCAAGAAAACTATCTCACTACAACGTAAATGGCACTATGCAACAGTTTGAAACCGATGCGTGATCCTTATGCAATTTTTTGGATAGTAAATAACATTCTATAGATTTATTCAAAACCAAAATAATAAAATTTTATGGATTTGCTTAAAATATTATCATGACAAAGATTGTACACCAAATTAATATTCTATGTATTTGATTAAAAACCAATTGAATATCAATTGAAAAATCAAAATATTGAAAACTGATCAGAAACCAAAAATATAAACTTAAGTATAAACTAGCCAAAGTGAAATACCAACCAACATTTTGTGGCTTGGGTTTTCAATGATCGTTTTTGTTTTTAAGAATAATGTGGGTTGAGTTTATTAGTTTTTTGAGAATGAAATGAGTTGTTTTTTTTTTGTTTTGGGATTTTGAGAGTAAGATGAGTCGAGGTTTTTTCAATTTTGAGTGAGATTGATTTGGTTTTTGATTTTGAGTAACGGTAACTTAGTCTTTTTGTACTTTTTGTTAAATTTAACAAATGGGAATTAGTGACCAGAGAGTGGAGCTGTCACGACCTATTTTTGGATCATGACCGGCGTACAAGACGAACCATCTAAGAGAGCTCAACCCATCTCATATAAGCCTCAAAAATTTAGAGATACTACCCAACTTGTTCATTTCAAAAAACATTTATTAAACAAATTTATATGATAATAAAATAGTTTATACATGTCATAAAATAATTTCAATAAACAAGTTATAATTTATTAAATCAAATATATTTATAAAATAATAATAATACTTTAACCAAAAATCAAATACGGAATTATTCTTAATAACCCAACAGTCTATCGGTGTGGAGCTCCAAAACAAAGCAGAAAGAGCCCTACCAAAAAGGCCTCGCTAACCAAATCAAATGACTCCACACTGAGTATCTGGATGTCGACAAGTCACCGAGAACAAAGGAATCACCTAAAACATTAAATTCAAAAATAGATAGAAAAATAATATAAACGGGGTAAGAACCCGATGATGAATGACACTCCAGAATGTCTCATACGTGCCTCAAAAAGGCTGTTTTGAAAACAATTCAAAAATATCGCATGCAGATATAAGTGAATATATGTATATACATGCTACATATATAATAGCTTTCCAAAATCATTTCAAAAATGTTCGCAATGAAAGCAAAGAGCATGCACGCAAGCATAGTACTGTAATACCAGGGTCAAAAATATAGTATCTGGGATATGGGACCAAAAAAAAGATATGATTGTGGAACCAATGGTGGTTCATATTTAGATCCTCTTCCATTTTGATGATGAACAAAAGTTGGTAATTAAGCTAGCAAAGTACAATGTTCAATGAAATGGCCAAATGATGCAATTGTTGGAGTAAAATAGGTATTACTTGAGTAAGATTCATACTCACTCAAGTAAAACAAGTTCCAGATGCATGAAGAAATGAAGTTTTCACCCGAGCAAGTTAGAGTTCACTCGAGCAAGTAGAAAACCCAGAAGCATCACTGGATGAGGAGTTACTCGAGTAAGAAATCAAATTACTCAAGTAATTGAAGCATCAAGTGTGAATGAGGTATCATTTATAGTGTTAAAATCATGGGATTTGATTACAACGGTAAAAAAAATCACGCTCACTCGAGTAGAAGACATTAATACTTGAGTAAGTCATATATCGAAAGAAATAAAGCATCAATCAAAGCATCAAATGCACTCTAACGGCTAGATTATCAACCACAACAATCATATGGGCAAGAAACGCTATAAATACATGAAGAAAAGTCAGAGAATGCATCGATAATCATGTGCTTTCAAGTTTCAAATATTTAAATCAACCCATCAACCCAAAAACAAAAAATCCAAGCTAGATAGAAGATTATGAGCATCAAACAAACACATGTACTCCTAACATAGAGCTTTCACTTGTATCTTTTTATATACATCTTGGGTGTGTTAAAGGTTTATTGTGAATCTTAGAAAATAACATTGTAAGGGTTTTAGAGGTGTGAGCCTTAAGAGAAATCAACGTTGGTTTATTCTTGAATTGAAATCAAGTATTATGAGAGTTCCCACTTAGCTTGCAAGTGAAGGTGGCTTTGGAGGTGTTGAGCAAGGAATCAACCTCTTTGTAAAGCCTTGTTGGATTGATCCATAATCAATCAACGTTATAGTGAATTTGGAAAAATCCTAAGTGAGGAACTTAGGTAGTGGACGTAGGCAATATTGGCCGAACCACTCTAAATCATTGGTTTTCACCTTTTCTCTCTTCCTTACACAACTCCAGCAAAGCAGGACCAGAATCTCTCTAACAAGTGATATTAGAGTAGGTCTCTGGTCAAGAAACCTTAACATCCTTAGGGTAAAGATCCTACATCATTGAACATGAATTTCTTAATGTTACTACCTTTCAAAAAAATTTCAATTCTCTTTAATTATTTAATATGTGTAATGGTTTGAAATATTTAGGGGGAGAGAACATATATTTTCTTGAACATATGCACAAACTAATTTTGAAAGGGGGAGTGAAAACTTGTTTATTGTTAAATTCTTTTGATGATTACAAAATGGGGAGAGAAGTGTTGAATGAATGCATGATAATTTACATTATTTTACATGATTCTAACCTCTTGACAAGAATAAAATCCTTGATCAAATTTGTTGTCATTGATGTAGTATTCAAATTCATGAAGGTTTTGTCATCATCAAAAGAGGGAGATTGTTGAACCAATGGTGGTTGACATTTAGATCCTCTTACATTTTAATAATGAACAAAAGTTGGTAATTAAGCTAGTGAAGTATAATGTTCAATGAGATGGCCAAATGATGTAATTGTTGGAGTAAAACAGGTATTACTCGAGTAAGATTCATACTTACTAGAGCAAAACAAGTTCCAAAGGCATGAAGAAATGAAGCTTTCACTAGAGCAAGTTGGAATTTACTTGAGCAAATAGAAAACCCAAAAGCATCACCGGATAAGGAGTTACTCGAGTGGAAAATGAAGTTACTCGAGTAATCGAAGCATCAGGTGTGAATGAGGTATTATTTATAGTGCTAAAATCATGGGATTTGATTACAACGGTAAAAAAATCATGCTCACTCGAGTAGAAGATATTCTACTTGAGTAAATCACATATGACAAGAAATCAAGTAGAAATCTAGCATCAAATGCACTCCAACAGCTAGATTATCAACCCTAACGATCATATGGGCAAGAAAGGTTAGAAATGTTAGTGTAAGCCCTAGCCCCAAGCACATTGTTTACCCCTTTATATTTGATATATATAGTATGAGGCATTTTTCATCCCGTTTCTTATTTCTGTGCATATTTAATTGGATGAATTATC
>CAODLS011133045.1:0-12554 GCA_948243855.1 Flueggea neowawraea
TGTCACAACCAACAAACCTAAGTGAAACATGCAGAAATGGATGCAAAAAATGGAGAGAGATTGGTGTTCTTACCTCAAGAAGCCGAAATCCAACAAAAAGAGACAAAGGAGAGTGAATTTGGAGAGTTTGGAGCGGATATAAAGACAGAACAAGGCAAAACGACGACATTTCAAACGGATCCGCCTTGTCGTGTCTCAGCCCGTGTCATGCCAAATCAAAAGGAAATTGAACTCACAGCCAAAAGAGAGTGACATGGACAGAATTAGGCAAGACACCGACACGGGTTTTTGTCCATGTCTTGGCCAATTTTTACACGGTCAAATGCCCTTCCAAGACACTGTCATAGGCTTGACCGTGCCCTTGCTCATGTGACCCAAAAACGTGACTTTTCTCCTAGAAACACTTCAATCGATCACACCACCACCCAACATGATCAAGGAGACAAAAATCAATCTAAATCCATCAATCATTAATGCCTAAAACACCAATTTTATGAGTTCCACTCCAAATCAAAAACCAAAATCAACTCACCACACCCAAATACCATCGAAAAGAGCGAGACATTACATATTTTTCCCTTGAAAAGAAATTCGTCCTCAAATTTTCAGACAAACCAGATCAAAGCCATAATCAAACCTAAGCCTCCAAACACTTTTTTCCTTTCTACAACCAATTCAAATGAATTCCACTAACAATCAAGGACTCCAAACACTCTAAAACATTATTAACCATCCAAAATTCATCATTCAATACTCGAATTATTCAAAATATCAAATCAAGACCAACTAAGCATAAAATTTTGTCAAATTAACATCATCAACACCTTCAAACATCAATTACTTATCTCTAACACATCTAGAATCAAGTCAGAACTGAACGGACAGCTACAGGAGATGAAGTCGAAATCGACGGGTGTTACAACCACCTAGTCAAATAGGTAATTTGTTGTTTCTCGTATAGACACGCAGCAGATGACAATATTGTTGCTAGGTTGCATTATAGGAACCAATTTATTTGAAATTTTATATTTTTTACTTATAGAGAAAAATAATTGATCTTATTTGTTGAGTTGAATTAATGTTTAATGTGTTCAATTTCTTGGAAGAATGATTTTGGATGCTCCAAATTAAGGTGTTGCAGTCTCCAGTACGCATTCGGTGTGGAGAAAATGAAAAAAAAATGTTTGATGTGTTTGTAATAATTTGGAAGTGAAAATCAATCATGCATTGGTCCATTGGTGCGAAACGTTGGTGGGAGCACGAGGTGATTTTTCAAGCCCAACCGTACTTGCGTCATGCCATCCCTGCATTATAAAACTAAGCCGCAAAAATCCATATGATGTACCGATAAAAAAAAATCATTTCATGTGGTATTTGGTTTGGTTAGGCTTTTAGGATCCTATTTTGGGTAGAGTTCATTGTATACATATACAAAGAGCTTGTGGAAACTCATAGTAACACTCTCTTTTTTTCGATTTTTTTAGAGAATAAAGAATCTCGCAAATCCTGTCTGTGGACGTAGGTCATACAAATCGACCCACGTAAATTTTTGTATTGTGTGACTGATTTCTTTACGTTTTCTGCTTTTTTTTATATACACACCATTATTCTTACTAACAAGTAAGGATACAGTCATACAGGTATGTGTACAGCTAAGATATAGTGTACTCATATAATAAAATATGAGTAATACTTGTACCCTTATCCATATCTAATCAAAAAAAATAATATCCATATTGATCGAGTATAAGTATATCCATAGGATAGGGAATGACTTGTCATCTCTAACCATTTGGGTTTTTCTTTTTGATTTTTTTTTTCAACCATTACTACGCCATCAATCCATTTAACTTGCCACATTATTAGCACATCACATTAGCCGCTACATTATCATTTGGATGGAAAATGAGAAGGTGTTATACTTCTAAAGAAAATGTTACAAACGGAGTTTTTACAATCTTATTTATTAAGATACAATATTTTTTTATTAAAATGTATAATATTGCAATTAATTATTAATTAATATTTTTAATATAAATTAAAAATTCTTACAATTTTAACAAAGAAAATTGTACCTTAATAAATAAAAGTTGCACTTCAACAAGGAATAATGCAGAAACTCTTATAACCTTTCAGTTGTAAGAAATTATTATCCATCCATAAAATTTATCGATTACTCCTATCTATTAAGCTTTTGGTATTTTCTCCGAAAAGTTGTATATTATTGAATAAAATTTTACAATTAAGGCAACAGGTGTTAATGTCAAGTTGAATTAGTATAAGCCTTTTCCTTCTTTTGTTTACTTTTGAATTGAATTTCGGAAGTGGTAGCTTACAGTTGCAACTCCCAACAAACAGGTTAGGAAACAAGAAAGGACATGAAATGAAATGACACTGCTTTTGTTGCCTTAGAATGTAGCGTTCGCATGTTATGGTATTTTCCAGTTAAGGAAACCTTGCTGGAATCGAAAAGTAAAGTTCCAATGATTTTTGTATTTGTTGTAGTCCTGTCGTCACTTCGGTTCTTAACAGTACTGATCGCTACTTTCTTACTCACTATCGGCAGATCAAAAATCAATGCCACCATGTTCTTTGTTCTTTCTTAGTCACTCTATTTGGATCTTGACTTGTCTTCAAACTGCTTTCGTGAGATCCACTCTTCAGAAATAAAGAATAAATGTGACCTGGTCAATTTTTGTTTCGGTTCGAATCAATTTTTATGGATTGATTTCAAGTGATTTCACTTTTTTTTTCTTTACCAAGTAACAAAACATAGGTGTTTGTGTCATCATGTTTTCTCTTTTTTTTTTTAAAGAACAACTTAATTTGGATTGGACTTCTTTCAAACTCAATTTAAGTAAAAGTTATAAAAATATCACGTAATATTAAAAGATATTTTGTATTTTTTTCTCCTTCGTTGCTTCTTGATCTCATATACCAGAATAGAGTAATAATAAAGATATATATTAGAAATAATGAACATTTTTTTAATAAAAGTGTTCACTCAAAATGAGTATTGGAACATTAATGATTTCTTCTTTCTCAACAAGTTTTTTTTTTCTAGAATATGAACCTCTAACTTCTTGATAATTTGTCTTCTTATCACTAGATTATTAATCACTGAGCCATAGTTTATTGGTGATGGTGAATATTATTGTGCTTATTGTTATAATAAGGGTTCTTATGACAATTGCTCTATTCTTATTCTTCCTTTTCCACTTTCCGAGATTATCTTTAACTTGCCCTCTCCTAATGAATATATATATTTTTTGGCTCATAATCGTACATAAATACTTAAACAGATAGCAATTGAGGCATTCCACCCCCACCCCCCCTCGTGCAGGAGTCCTCGTACCATTAAGCTATCGTTAAATAAAGTTCTGAATTTAAATAAATTAAATAAAGAGACATTTCTAATTGATTACAGTATAGTGCGAGAACACAAATAGTTGGTGGGTTTGTTTAGTATCGTGCGAACAAAATCAAGATCAAGAAGTGCATTTCATTGATATGATTATTCCAAAAAATTACGCATAGTATATCTTTAGTGTTCTTTCCATGCTTAAGTGAAGTACCTTCTTGACCAAAAAAAAAATGATGTCCTATACTTAACAAACTCCTAAAATCTTAATTCCTTATTTTTTCAGAAACCAAATATTTTAGATCTAAAAGGAGTTCTTGTGCACTTAGCAAATGATACGTTTCCTCTCCATTCTTTTAGTTGCTCTTCTCTTGAAGGGCAATATATTTTACACGAATTTGACGGTTGAAGCAAGAATCAATGTACTTTTGTGAAGTTGGAGATAGCTTAACGTTAGGTCGCGCAAAGTTTTACACAAAAAGCTTTCTAATATATTTAACCCTGAAAAGGGTCTGGTTATTATATATGAAATAACTGATCGTTAGGTGAAGCAACATTGTTGTTGACTTATTGCTGTTGACGCAAATGCCTATGTTAGGTCTAAGTTAGATCTAAACAATTGCATGAGCTCTAGTTAAAATGCAAGTATATTCACAAATACTAGTCTACCGATTAGAAGTTAGGGATTAATCATATGCAATCATAAAAATTAGTTGATTAATTATTATTATTGTTGAGATTGAAATGAGATTTTCTTGAAGAAGATTGAAGGCAAATCTTAAAGGAATCAATTCAAGTCAAAGAGAGACGAATTTGTAAAGGAAAACAAGCTACTGGTTAGACACACAAGGGTGTCACTGCCCATGTGCTACGCTGGAAACGAATTGGATGCAATCTGAGCGGACACGACCGTGTTCCAGCCCGTGTAATCCATTGCCAAGCCATTCCATCACACGGACGTGGGATTTAGGCCGTGGATTGCAAGCTTCAGTCCATGTCTTATGTTTTTTGACTGTGTAATGAATTCTAACAGGTCTAGGGTTGTTGCTTAGGGTTTTCCTTGTCTATTTTAATTTGTATTCCTTCTAACATATATAAGGTGGCTTGGGAATGTCTTGGGAGCCTTTGATAGCCGTTATACACCTTTTGAACAGTTTTGACTTAGAAATAATAGAATTACTAGCTCTGTCCGTAGACGTAGATCGGATTGATCGAACCACGTAAATCTTTGTGTTCTTATGTGATTGTTCTTGTTTAATTTCGCATTCTTATATAGCCTATTTTCCCTAACAAGTGGTATCAAAGCCACATAATTTTGTTCAAAAAATCCTGGGGTTCGTACTGCAGAAAGAAGATGTCTTCATATAAATTCAAGATTGAAAAATTCAATGGGTCGAATGATTTCACGTTGTGGAAGCTGAAGATGAAGGCGATTATGGTTCAGCAGAAGTGTGAGGAGGCATTAGAATGTCTAGAAAATTTACCAGAAGAATTGACAGCGACGCAGAAAGCTGGAACTGTGAAGAGGGCACATAGTGCAATTCTATTGAGTCTGTCGGATGAAGTCTTGAGGGAGGTAGCTGATGAAACTATTGCAGCAGTCTTGTGGAACAGGCTTGAGAGTATGTATCAAAAGAAGTCCCTAACGAACAAGCTTTATTAGAAAATGTGATTGCATACTTTGAAGATGGTTGAAGGAATGCAGGTAAAAGAACATCTTGATAAATTTAATAGGATTATATTAGATTTGAAAGGTGTTGGTGTTGAACTCGAGGAAGTGGATCAAATTATGTTTCTGTTATATTCTTTGCCTGACTCGTATGAGAATTTTGCTCATACTATAATGTATGGTAAAGATGGAATCTCGATTAATGATGTTAAGGATACTCTGTTGTTTAAAGAATTGAAGAGGCTAACTTCTAGTTCAGGTGGAGACAGTGTAGAGTCTGGGTTAACTGTGAGTAGGGGCAATAAAATAAGAAAGAAACATGGGTTGAGGTGTTTTTATTGTAAGGAGATTGGACACATAAAAAAGAATTATCCACATAGGGGAATGGAAAGGAATCAAGGGTATCAGTAGTTTAGAAAAATTCTGTGGGGTTTCAATATAATTCTGATGAGGGAGAAAGCAGTGAATTTTTGACAGTTACTGTATCTAGATCTAAAGATAGCTGGGTTTTTGACATTGGTGCAGCTTATCACATGACCTTTTCTAGGAAACTATTTAATTCTTTTAGAAAATGGAGAGGCAGTATGAAATTGGCAGATGATGAAAAGCTGAGTGTTGAAGGCAATGGTTCCGTGCGGATTAGGATGCATAATGAGATGGTCAGGAAACTTGATACTTGGTATGTCCCGGGGTTGCATAGGAACTTTATTTTTGTTGGTACTTTGGCTAAGCAAAGTTATGATATTTTTGGGAAAAGTGGAGAAATTCGGGTGTTCAATGGTTATTTGGTAGTGATGAGGGTTAAATTACGAAATGACATTTACACCTAGATTGGTAACTCGGTAGTTGCTAATAAGTTAATGACTGTTGTAAGTTCTGCAGAAAAAACTGGTCGAGTTTGTAATCAAGACTCTGGAATAGTCAAAGTTCGATCAGGTTGATCTATGAGAGGTAATAACAAAGGAACCAAGCCATGATAATTGTGTTGGTGATGGAGAAAGGCAGTCATTGGAAAACATAGGAAAGATGAGGGTGGTGTGTTGTTAAGTGTGGATGGTAAAAAGGTAAAGCTAGCTAGTGGAGAGAAGTTCGGATTGGACTTGGTCAAGTCTGGATTGGACTTGGTTCGTTGTTACAAAACTTGAGGCACTTCGGAGGTGTGGCAGAAGAGTGATTCTAGGTTCTGAGTTGTACGAGGAAACACAATTCACTTCAAAGTAGAGAATTATTGAGATTGAAGTGAGATTTTCCTAAAGAAGATTGAAGTCAAACCTTAAAGGAATCAATTGAAGTCAAAGAGGGACAGATTTGTGAAGGAAAACAAGCTACTGGTTGGACACGGGAGTGGCACTACCCGTGTCCGATGTTGGAAACGAATTGGATGCAATCTGGGTGGACACGACCGTGTCCTAGCCTGTGTAATCCATTGTCGAGTCATTCCATCGCACAGACGAAGGATTTAGGTCGTGGATTGCAAGCTTCAGTCCATGTCTTATGTTTCTTGACTGTGTAATGAATTCTGAGGGATCTAAGGTTCTTATTTAGGGTTTTTCTTATCTATTTTGACTTGTATTCCTTGTAAACATATATAAAGTGGCTTGGGAACGTCTTGGGAGTATTTAATAGTCGTTGTATGCCTTTTGGACGATTTTGACTAAGAAATAATAAAATTACTAGCTTTTCTCGTGGACATAGATCGGATTGATTGAACAACGTAAATTTTTGTTTTTTTATTTGATTGCTCTTATTTAATTTTGCGTTTTTCTATCGTCTGTTTTCCCTAACAATTATACCATTAGTAAATTTCGAAAGGTTGTCGAGCGATGTATTGAATCCATTAAAGCATATAGTTTCGAATTTTTTTTAAAGAGTATAGTTTAAACATATAGAAAGATTTTGCCCATATTAAACTCAACCGCAATCGTTTAATATATATATAAACATTGTAACGATAATATAGTTTACGAGGATGGTGCCTAATCGAAGCATTTGATTGGTGATTAAGGAAACATCGCATCTTCGTTCGCTTTTGGAAAAGTCGCGTTTGATTTGTCTCAGCCAATCACAAAATGAGTTAGTAATTTCGCGTCAACACCCAATGGCCGATGGTGAATGGGGATTGGCAAACGTTTACAGTTCCTTCTCATTTTTTAATGGAGAAATTACATTATGATCGTTGAAATAATTCATAACCTCTTATTGTACCACTAAATTTTTAGAAAACTCTTATTATATTTTTGATTATTAATGTTTTTAGCCTAGACTAACAGAACATGTCAGTTTTGATAACTGGACATGTGGGACACATGCTAATATGACTTTAATGAGTAGCAAAAATTGGCATGTCCCATTAATCTGGACTAACGGTGTTAACAGACAGGGACGTAATATAAACATTTTGAAAACTCAGTAGGCTAATGAGAGATTATGAATTAACCCAGCAACACTAAAGTAATTACCCATTTTTAAATTCAATCTTTTGTTTTTAGTGTCATATTAAACACAAAAGTTCAGGGTTTTTTTGGTTTATTTATTTAAAAACATATGAACCTTCACAAAATTCCTATTTGTGTTATGAACTTTAAAAATTATTTAAACAACTTTCATTTCTTTTCTAATTATGTCATCCATCAAATCTTATGCTGATGTTTGGATGATGATGTGGCATGGTTACTCATCCCATATGCTAATGTGGCATGCTGACTGGGATTAAACAATAAAAAGTTGTTCTGCCCAAAATAAACACAAACTTTCTATATATTCCTATTTGTGTCACAAAATTTTAATTTTTTTTATATTTAACTGAGTCATCCAGCAATTCTTTTTAATTTTGTTTTTAACTTAAAAACTGCACAATATATACAAAAATAATACTAAAAGAGGGAAATTTAATTTCTAAAAAAATTGAAAAATAAATGAAAAATGAAATAAACAATTGAAAACCGAATAAAAACAAATTTAAAACTAGTTTGCATTTTAGAAGTCAAAATTGAAACAGAACAAAAAAGGTAAAAAATAATTTATATCTTAAAACGAATTGTTGACAAAATAAAAACATAATGACAATTGAAAAAAAGTAAAATAAAAATCAGTCCTTACTAAACCAAACAAGAGAGAATTAATTCTTCAAAAACATAATTAAAAACCAAATGAAAACAGAAAAAAATAAAATCCAAAAAATTGAAAACCTGATAAAAACAAAATAAAATAAAATAAATTTTTTTTAATATTTTTTAGTGTAGTTGTAATTTTTGTAAGTTGATCCTTACTCTTGTAAATAAGTATACAAGTGTGCTAGAATGCACAACATTTACATGCATAATTACTGATTTCTATGCGCAAGATCAACTTTGGGTATATAACACGTTGCGTTGCATACGAAACTAGCCTTAACCGAAATCATTGCTTCTGCCTTGTTTTTCTTTCAACTGATTGATGGGACTTCCGTGCATAAATACGGGTTTGCATGCGCAAACACAAGTCACTCCAGATTTACGTACGCAATGTCAGTTTGGATGCATAAACTTAACCATTCTTTTTTTTTTTTTGTCAATTATTAAAACTTAGGAGGATTTTACATGTGAACATGACTCAGTTCAACAAAATCCATAATTTAAAATACTGATATATAACCCAAGTTTGCAATCTTTATAATCAATTTGAGTAAAGAAACACAACCCACACAACACCACCGGAAAATAGCATAAATCAAAAATCATTACCAACCATACCAACCACCAACCAACTACCCTCTGATCATGGACCGAAAATCAAACACCTCCCCTCTACTCTCCTAAGCCAAAAGAAGGAAGCAATTTGTATTTACGAACCGTTTGGGTTTGTGTAGAAGCTGTGGCCAATATTATAAAAAAATTGGCTTTAAACTCAGGGGAAAATGAGGTTAGATTTGAGGACGAAATAGAAATTAGCTTCTTCAACTTATACATAGACCCTTTCAATTAGGTTCAAACCTTAGAAAGTTTCTATCTTTTAATTAGTGGTAGGTTTAAAACTCACATAGTTCAATCATCATTTCTTGATCAAAACCGGAGTATGTAGAGAGTTTTGCTACTCCCGTTCGATCTTGATCTGCTTCTCATCTCTACTAGAAAAAGAGAGAAAGGCTATGTTGATACTTTTGGTTTCTCTAGGTTACTATGGTACGTTTCTCTAGTGTTAGGTTTGAAAGAGATTTTCTAAGTTATGGATCTGGGGTTTTCCAGCTAGAGAGAGAATTTTAGGTTTGAATTTCAATTGTTTTATCTTTATTTGTAGAAGAGAAGAGATATATGAAAAGAGGTGTTAACAATGATATTGCAGGCTTTCTCACATGCTTGAAACGAAGTAATTGTCCACCTTAGCTAAAAATTCCTTATTATTCAAAATAGGCAAGTTTGGGGGCTGATACAACACCCACAAAGTTTGCGGAGAATTACACTTATAACAAATGAGAATTGCCAATTCTTACAAAAGTCACACCTTAAAACCATTTATAAATAATGCCACCAAAGTTGAAACTAATATAAAAAATATTGTTTTCCAGAAATGCAAGAGAAATTGAGTCATTATCATGAGAAATTGAATCCTCGTGAGAAATAAAAAAAAATATAGGAGGAGAAGAATTTTTCAATAGAGGGTGCACAACCAATGGACACTCGTGGCTAGACGTGTACAAAATGTTCACAATCATGGGCAACAAAAAAATACTAGTTTAAAAAAAATCAAAAAACAATCTAATTTTCTAATAAATAACAATTTTTTTGATTTATTCTATCAAATATACAAAGGTGTACAAAGCATACACAAGTGTACATACCATTGACAAATTTCTTATATTTAATGTACATAGATGTACATTATTGTATGTAGGTGCACAAGAGAGTACATTTTGTAAAAAAAAAATTACTTATATGATTTCAATGTTTAACCATGTAACTTGACAACTTTAGGGAGTGATCTTGTAATTTAGTAAAATTTTAGAGACTTAAATAATAATTTTATAGATATTTTCTCGCTATGTAGATGCAGCTAGGGTTTCAATTCACCACCAATATAGATTGCAACGACACATCTCCTAGTTGTCGCCAATATCATAACGCAACAAACAATGTCTCTATAGCATCCACTGACAATGACAAACAGAAACGGCAAGAGGCAGCGAACTTGTTAAAACATCAACAAAGAAAGAGACGACGACAACACAAACTCAATGAGAGATAGAGAGAAGGCAAAGATCTAGTTTGACAAAGCAGCAAAGGTGGTGGAAATTTGATGTTTCCAATGGTAGGGGGAGGGGGGGAGAGAAAGAGAGGGAGAGGGGAAATAACAGATGTGATAATCCTGATATTTGTTTTTTGAATAGTGATATTCTTGATTTTTTTTAACCATGCTTATATTTCTAATAATAAAATAAGTGTAGTGTTTTTTGTGCAATTGTGTCATGAAAAATGTTAAGAGTACTCTCTTACAACATTCTCTTAGAACATTTTCTTTCTCATTGGTTAATTTTTTTAATCTTCTTTCGTCATTTTTCATTTTTTTCTCTCATATTCTCTCACTTAATAAATAATTTATTTCTTCTCTCCTTTTCTCTTTCCTCTCTCCACCTTTTTCTCTCACCTTCCTTGTTTTTTTCCTTTTTTTTCCCTCAATTTGATAAAATTAATAGGATATCTTGGTCATATAAAAAAAAACACAATTTTTTAACATAATATACTATTCAAATAAAAATATAGCACAATCATAGAAATTGTGTTGCAGAAATTATGCAACACAACTTGTATTTTTTATTTGACCATTACAGTTTTATGATGTTGGGATGATGACTTTGGTCGATGATGATGTAGAGTTAAATATAAATGGTAAAGACTGGTCAATGTAAAACCCACTAATGAATGGATCATGTTCAATAGTCAAAAGTTTCAAATATACTTAGACTATAAATGTAATAACTTGAATTTTTGCCTTGAATTTTTTTTTGAATTAATTATTTTTGAAGTATTAATTTTAATTTAAAATATCATTAAATTAATTAAAGATATTTTTGGATTGTAAATATTTTTTTTGGTGTTAATATGATTTTTGAGGTGTATTGGGTAATTAAATTAAGTGAAAATTGGTTGAAATTGAAAAAAGAAAGAAAAGAAAATAGGGAACGGACTACAGGTCATCTGAAGTTGGGTCCAAACGGAGTGTCGTTCGGGCGTGTGTGCACAGTCGTCTGGTTGAAGAAAATAAATGACATGTCGTTCGTTAGGAAGAGGAAACGACAAGTCGTTTGCGTTGACGGACGGTCAGTCGTTCATATGAAGAGAAAAACGACTTGTCGTTCGAGTCGCCAGACGACCGGTCGTTCGCGTCCACAGTAAACGGATTCTGACTTAACCAAACGACGTCGTTTTGAACGAGCAAAACGACGCCGTTTTGAATCGAACCGAACCGAACCGTCCAGATTTTCTTTCTTCTTTCTTCTTCTTCGTTCTTTCTTCTTCATTCACCGAAGCTCTCTCTCTCCCTCTCGTATCTCTCTCTTCCTCATCGACCGGACGAGCTAACCAAGGTAACTCCTCTCTCTCTCCTCTTTTCTTTGGTTCAATTGGTTCGGTTTTTGGAGAGAAAAACCGAACGGATTTTCGAATTTTGGAGGGTTTTTGGATGATTTTCGGACTGGTTTTTATGGGGTTTTGATGGAGAGAGTGAGTAGAACATGAATCTAGTTAGAAAATTGATGAAATGATAATTTTTGATGGAAGGGTAATTTGGTCCGAATTCAATTTTGATAGTCTGGCTCGGTTTTTGGACGAACCGAGGGTAGATTCGGACTCCTAGGATGATTTTGAGTTGAATGGTATGGATGAAAACATTGGGTTATGCTTGGCTCGGGATTAAGGACTATTTGGTGTCGTTTTGTAACGAAAGGACTAAAAGTGAAATTTGCCATATTCTTAATATTTGGAGGACTAAAACTGATATTTGACAAATAGGGACTGAATTGAAATTTTGCATAATGGCAGAATTGTAATTTTGGAGAAGTTTGGGGTAAAATGGTAATTTTAGAAAATTGAGGATTAAATATTTATTCTAAATTATTTAGAGAATTAATTTGGAAATTCTGAAAGGTTTGGAGACTAAGATATAATTTTCTGATATTTTGGGAATTAAATAGTAAATTTGAAAAGTTCGGGAATTGAGCTATAATTTTACACCGATGTGTAATAATTAGACAATTATGTTAGACTTTGGGCCGAATTAATTTTCGGGATTTTTAGCGTGGGTTGCATATGCATTTGTACGAATTTTGGTACAATCACGGTACCATGTCTAATTTGTGAATATATTGTTTGTTACAGTTCTGCGTGGTTTCTGAGGAGGCCATTATTTCACCAGTGGACTGTACTCGGGATTATTGCTCGGAGTCTAGGTGAGTGTGGTAACACTTTAGAAACGTAAGCTGAGTGCTCTAAAATTTGTATATGTTTTTGTTGTGCTGGAACTTGGCATGAAATTGAATTAATAAAGGATAGA
>CAODLS011133096.1:0-29544 GCA_948243855.1 Flueggea neowawraea
TTTGCTTGAAAATTCTATGATAATCAGCTTATTGTAAATTGTCGATACCAATAAAGATTTCTAGTAACAATAAGTTTTGAAGTTGAAAATATTGAAATTTAAGAGAGTCAAACTCAACCAATTCCCACCCAAGGAAATAAGGGGGGAGCAGGAAGACGAGTTTCTAGTTCCGATATTTTTAAAATTCATTTTAAGAAAATTTCTAATGGTGACAACAAAATTTAAAGTTTGTTGTAATTTCTAGTTCCGATATATTCAATAAAAATTATTAAAAAAATCTTTGGAATAAAATGTATTATTGGTATTATAGTTAATTATTGAATATAACAAAATTTACAAACCAATTGATGGGATAAAATAACGAATTAAAAACAAAATTTTGAAAAAAAAAAAAAGAAAATAGGAAACCAAACTGGAACCGAACCGAAACTAAACCGGCGGTTAAACCGGTCAAAACCGGAACCGAACCGAACTGAACTGAAATCGGATCAAACTGTGAAAACCACGGTTTAATTTCGGTTCGTATATTTGACAAACCGAAACCGCCGGTTCCAGAACCGGCAATAACTCTACACGTACATGTATTGTTTTGTGGATTAGATTCAACAGTTGGAGAGTTTATTTGCTTGAATTTGCAAACCAAAGATATAAATATAACATGCGAAGAAGAATTTTTCTCTTTTTTTTTTGTCTTTGACAAGGAACACACAAAGAAGTTGGTAATTCTCCAAATAAAAGTAAATTTTGTAAAGCCAACATATAAGACTACTCATAACCCACGGTCCCTGAAGTCGTCATGTGAGACGTCTGTTTAATATTTTTATTGTTATTTTATTAAAGTTCTCAGTTCCTCAAATTTTTCATCTGTAATTCAGGGGCTACTTTAATAGTCTCGCGGGATGTCTACTCAGTTTTCCACTACTCAGATTTTGATTTAAACGTCTGACACATATAGTCTGTCCACCCGCAGGAGGACAGACTACGACATGGGGACGCAGTCAGCGGCTAGGATTCCAATGCGAGATCCTAGCCGCGTTATGGAGAGCCTAAGGGTCAGATATTTTTGTACCATTCAATGTTTTAAGAAGTAACAGAATGATCTTATTATATACTTGAAATTATAATTATTATTATCATTAGAAATTATTTCTTTCAAACTTAATTTATTTGATTTAAACGTTGAAAAAATGATATTAATATTTTCATCTAATTTAAATATTGAAAAAAAACTAGCAATTATCATATTACCAAATATATTTTAATCGGTTTGATTTTTTCTCACTCCTAAGTCTACAAATTAAATAGTGATTTTTTTTAATTGAGACATATTATTAGCATATAAAGTGTTAAGAAGAATTACATTATAATATTTTTAAAAAAATAATTTTTAACTTTTTAAATAATTTTATATAAAATAATGATTTGTTTGAAAAATATATGTTTATTTTACTTTTCAAAAAAGAAACATGCCGTGCAAATGCGGGGGCCTCTCATCTAGTTAAACTTAACAGTGTAGCGATAATATAATTGAAACATAACAAAGCACAAAACTCTAATAAGAATGATAAATATTGCACTTCCAATAAAAGAAGACATAACTTGATTGATTAGTAAACTAAACATTATTAGTAGAGTTCTAAGTGTGCTTGTTTCATGGTATGTTGGACATTTTAGTCGACGACAATAATGTATTTATCATTTTTTGGAAAGCAGTTCATTAAAGGGATCCCTCGCATGCTCAACTAACCAAATAAAAATTTAAAAAAAAATTAATGAAAGATTAGGTATTATATTTGTTTTAACGATACTTATCTGTCCAATCAATCCCTATTCATTTCAACATATTTAGCCTACAAGAATTTTAAAGTACATACAGATTTCTCAATGTCAAAGATATCGGTAAAAAAAAAAATGGGATGGTAATCTTTTACCATGATGACTTAACTTGGCTATGTATGTTTTTAGTGGACTGTCAAGACCATTAACAAGGCATGGACATGGCAATTCTCTTTACTTTCCATCCAAAATATGTCACGTCAACATTCCATTAAAATGATTTTTAAGTTGGGACCACGGAACAAAAAATTAAAGTTACAATGGCTAAATTAAAAAATCCGGGCAAAATTCAATAACCATCTATATTTCTCATCCTAAAAAAATACTCATCATCATGTAAAAAAATTCATTATATGTTTTTTTCAATATATAAATAATATATAAATAAGATATCAATAACATATAACAACATTCAAACAATATATAAACAATAAATAATATATAAATAAGACGTCTTGAATTTATAAATATAAAAAAATATCAACAACAAATTAAAAGTATACCTATAATATATAAATAAAATTCCGTGAGTTTAAAAATACATATCTATAAATCTAAAAAGTTAAGCGCATACAAACGAAATATTGTAAAGTGTATACTTAATAAGCGTACATTATCCGTACAAAATAAATATTGTAAATTTTTTTAAGTGTGTTGCATAATTATTACGCAATTGAATTACCAGGTTGAATCTTTTTAGCACAGGCATTAATACCCAACCTTCTATATACATATAGGTTGGTAGGTATGGTAATGGACAAACAGGTTTTAAATTAAGTGACAAAGAAACAGGAATGAGTGATAACTAGATGGTCATCAGAAATGTACAAAATACACAATAATATGGTTGCAAGCTTGCAGCAACTACACATGCATAAAAATCCAAACAGTGTGAATCCAATGTCAGCTTCAAATTGAAAAGCATTGTCAATATGTTCTTTTATAAGGTTGCATGTGGATTATGAATACTCACTTTTAATCCCCATCATGAACCATGCAAAAGTAGTGAAATTCTTGCGTCACATTATCACCCATTTCAAAGATCAATATCATTTCGTTCATTGATGGTTCTCTACTACTTTTACTTAAAGGCTACGCAATTTGAGAAGTGTTTGTGTGCAAATTGGCTAGATTCTTGCCATCAAAGGCATCATTTAGGGACGGATCTGAAGGGGTCCGTGAACCTTCCGATTTTGTACTCTTTTAAAATATAATTCATATATAAAATATATTTATAATTTATTTAAAATATATTATATATATTTATAATATTATATAAAACATTAATATATTATATATAATATATTTTTTTCTATACTCGTTCATTTTAAAATATATTATATAAATATATATAATTTCAAATTTTATAAACGATCCTGGTGAATTTAGTTCTAGATATGTTGTTGAACCACGTCAAAGTCATCCTTAATATATGATTTCCTTCCTTTTTTTATTCTAAATTCTTATATTCTTTGGTTAAATATTATACAGATATTATTATCCTCTGATTGTAACAGAATTATGCTATGTCAGTATAAATAAAACGTATAATAACTATTAAAACAATTAAATATTACCAATAAAATATTTAAATTATAAGAAACCAATAATCTATTTAATAAGCATATTGAAACTTTTTGGAGAGACAATAAGAACTTTTTTAACCATAAGTGTGCAATAGTGTATGGGAAACTATGTATTAAGCCTAATTTCTTTGATTTCACGGAATCATAATATATGCGTTATTTTTATGGTTGTATTTAATATTGGAATCTAATTGATATAATAGATAAATTGACTAGTACTAACATTTGTTGACCTTGATAAATATCACATGGTAATTGCATTTATTAAATGAAAGATGTATAATTGCAATTATTGTTGACAAATTCATTAAAATTTTCACAATTGGTACGATCAATTGCCCCTAGGGGAAGTTGGAAAATGGCATACAAGTTGTCTTAATTTAGGAATCATGCATACAATTACAACGAAAATGATTAACTAATTGATAAACAAACAAGAGGATGCCTATGATGCCACTATTTGGTAGCATTTCATTTGTAGAAGTTGACTGCACTCTTGTATCATATATATCAATAGTCTTTTTTTTTTAATTTTTCCATATATGAATAGTTTAGTTGCAAAGTGATGGCAATAAAGTCATGTGGATTCCCTTTCTATTGTCTAAATTATTGTAATTCCTATTTTCGAGTAAGCTAACGCCAATTTTTTAAATTTTTTATAACATCAGTTAAAAATTAACTATTTTTTTGGCAAGTAGAAAGAAAGAGAAGAGCCGACTAGTTGTATTTAAGCCGTACTAGGAGTGAATAAGTACTCTCTTTTAGTTACGAAATATTCAAAGAGTTATAATTAAATCTAGTGTGAGCCAAATCTTATCATTGTAATATAATTGTTGGAACATAATGGTATAGACCCAGCCAAATGAATTCTCACAAAATATATGAAAACATGAAATTGTAAACGTTCATTTTCCGTACAATTTCCCAATTTATTCCCGTCATCGAGAGGGTAATAGAAACTAGCGTGCTTTATTCACAAAAAAAATTCCAACCAAAATCAAAGTCTTTACCTGGAACTCACCAAGTAAAATACCAATATTAAATTATTCGTATGAAATTCCTAATAATCATAATCAAATAAATTAACAAACGTGATTCTTTTCCAAGCGTAAGTGAATTTCTTAGAAGCTTTAAATTTAAAATAAATATTCATTCATCTAGTCCACCAACCTTAAAGTTAGAGGCTCCCTTGCTCTTTCATGTCGTCGTTTTAACAATCGAGTGTTCTCTCTTTATATAAAAACCTTTAATATCTTGGATTATTATAATTGCCTTGAAAATTTTATATTGTTGAAACCTTTAAATGATGTGATTAAAAATCTAAATAATTAATCTACAAAATTTAACTATTTCAACTATTATTATTTTGACCATTTAATGATAAAAACACAAACATTTTTTTTAAATGATCAAATTCATAAATCATTGTTCCGTTGTTTTCTCCTCTAAAACTGAAACAATGAAATCTGGGAGAGACAAGTCCCACCAAATTGGTCTAGACATGAAATCAGATACACTCACTAAAGGGCGAGTAAGTTGATTTTTTTACCTTAAATTTAATTCGTTGATTGATACGATCTTCAACACTTCTTCCAACTATAAAGAGTAAGGTACTCCGCATTATACCCCTTAAGGGGGTAGCCTGGCGGTGTTGGCTGATGCCCTGGTTCGCGTTGACAGAGGTTCAAATAAGAGCAACGATAACTGTGTTATCTATTTTTCCGAACTCGTATCATACAATAAAGTTAGGTGTGCACACCCAAGACTGCTTATTTTAATGTGGTGCTACGATAATTTTACTGTACACGGGCTCAAATTCGCTGTCTGTATCAACTATGACTCTTGAGAACATTTCATAACAGAAAAATAATATCTGTATAATAACACAAAAAAAAAATATACTATTATTGGTGACTTTCAATTCTACTTTTTTTCTGAAAAAAGTAGTCCCCATTATATGATTCTTAGATTATCAAGTAATATGTGAGTTAATTTGCTTTAGTTAGGCGATTTTATGTCAGATTTTTTATTGATGATTAGTGGAATTGTTTTCGTTTTTTTAAAAGCCAATATAATAAAGGGGAAAAAAACTCAAAAGCAAAGAAGCCATTAATCCAACCTATAAATACAAGCTTCCATTCTCAGTCCATCTCCGCCTCCACCCATCGCCCTCCTCCTCACTTTCAGGAACATTATTTATTCTTTCTGCATTTTCGATCTAAACCCGACCCGAATTTCCAACAATGGACCCGCCCAGATTCGTAATCGAAGCCTCCGAAGCCGAATCTCTGGTCAACAAATCCGGCCTTTTCCTCCCGGACCTCCTACCCTCCTTGGTTCCACTCGCCCAGTCCCTCGCCCGCCCGCCCGCCCATCTCCAACTACCGGGTCGGAGCCGTCGGTATTGGGTCTTCAGGTCGGATCTTCTTCGGCGGGAATCTAGAATTCCCGGGTCTTCCTCTCCACCACTCCGTCCACGCCGAACAATTCCTCATCACCAACCTCTCCATCAATACCGAGCCTTCTCTCCGGCATTTCGCCGTCTCCGCCGCCCCTTGCGGCCACTGCCGCCAATTCCTGCAGGAAATCCGCTACGCCCCAGAAATCCAGATCCTAATAACCGACAATGACAGCAACAAGTACGAGCCTTTGAGTCAATTTCTACCACACAGGTTCGGTCCCGACGATCTTTTGGATAAGTATGTCCCACTTGTACTCGAACCCCACCAGAATGGGTTAATCCTCAAAGACGATCATTCCATCAATGGTTTCGTAACCACCGAAGAGGGTCTAAAGGTGGCAGCCTTGGAGGCTGCGAACAAGTCTAATGCTCCGTACAGTAAGTGCCCGTCAGGGGTGGCGTTGGTGGATTGTGAAGGGAAGGTGTATAAAGGGTCTTATACAGAATCTGCGGCGTATAATCCGAGTTTGGGGCCAGTTCAGGCAGCGTTGGTGGCGTATATAGTGGGAGGTGGTGGGGGGTATGAGAGGATTGTGGGTGCTATGTTGATGGAGAAGGAGGAGGTTGCCGTGAAACAGGAATTGACTGCTAAATTGCTCTTGCAGGTTGTTTCTCCCAAGTGTGAGTTCAAGGTGCTTCATTGTGTTGAGGGAAAGAAGGGCTGTTCTTGATTGATCTTTTCTTTTTCCTAATTTTTATGTTTATAGAAAATTTATGTGCTGGAAATGAGAGATGGGAATCAATGAATATGGTGAATTCGTTAATGAAAGATTGAATCTCTCTCTCTCTCTCTTGCTTCTTTAATTGCTCTCTGTTTCACCTCTGTTGCCGCCATTGGATCACCCGACTCCGATACAGTAGACTAATTTAAACTGGATTTGATCAATGGTAGTTTTTTTTCACAAGCCATTTTAGTTGCTCCACCGCCAACTGAATCCACGATCCGTTAGAGTTGGAATTGAGTCCAATAACAATGAGCTACAAGGCACCGATTGACCAATAGTACGTACAAAGTGGGGTCTTTTATCACGCCTCTTGATCGGATTTAAGCCGTTGTTTTTGGGGAGTTGTTTAGTGCGTGGTGTTGTTAATTGGTTCCTTTAATTTTTTTTCTTTTTCTTTCTTGTAGAAATGAATCGCTTCCTAAAACGAATCCACATTGCTTCTTAATTAGCATCATGTTGCTATCAAAGTCTACGTCTATGTAGATATTTCTAGTAAAATCAGGCCACCTGATTGGGATACAAAGAAAAATCATTCAATCACACTAATATATTTTTAGTATTATACTTCTTTCTATCATGAATTGGTTGGTTTTGATGTACTTGCATTGAGAGCATTATTGAAAAAGTGATATCCTACACAAATACCTGATGCACGAAAAGCAGGTTCGGCGGCTGATTTTTAATTGAAGTTTCTGCAAATACAAGAAGCATGATTCAATTTTTCCATAAACCCAGGATAGGATTTGATATAAACTATCAGAATTGTTTTGGTATTGGTCTGGGGAAGGAAGGAAGGTACGTGACCACTTTGATTGGTTGGCGATGGAGTGATCTGAGTTGGAATTCCAATAATTACATTTCACTTACTCACTTTGTGTGATTGTAACACAAAGAGTCCTGCACGTAAGGTTTAGATTAACTTAACTGTGCAAGTCAAATTGCGCTTTGTTCACAGCATGAACAAGTGGCAGACTTGTGATGTTTGTTTCTATCATGCTGGCAGCGCTTTCTGCTTTGTCACAGTTGTTGTGTGCCCCCTGAAAGGATATGAATCAGTATTCTGCCACTAATTCAAAAGTTTACCTCCTCAATGGATGTTTATGAATTTAGGCTTGTTGAGTTCAGTTTTGATGATAATAAATGCAAAACATCTATGAAATAGGTGTAAAGTTGTAGACTTGCTCATATCTAGCCATAAAGCACCTTATGAGTTATCAAAGCTCGTTGAAGGACACACAACTAAGCCCTACGCACAAAGCAGAGCCTACAAAGCTCGTAGACGTGTATGTCAGTGAAGGCCGAAAGCATCAGATCTCTCTCTACTCACGTTGTATACGGTGCAACGCACGTTGACGAGCATACAGATTAATCAGAAGAAAGCCAAGGCACGCAGATGCACGTTGAGATGAGTGGTGTGCGCATTGATGAGCAAAGACACGATCTTTAGAGAAGTTCAACGCACATAGATGGCAAAACTACTCACGTAGAAGAAGATGACATCTGACTGGAATAAAGCCAAACTCTGCTGCAGTAAGTCAGAACTTCAAAAAGGGAATGTTCTTTGGCATAAACTCAGATAATGTCAGCACAATAAGCCACACACAGAGCAAGAAATACCAAGGCATCAGAAGAGATGAGTTGGACTAGCTGATAAAGCCAAGATGCTTATTGGGAATTTGAATTTGAATATTCCTGACATTCCCTGACACATATCACATGCAAAATCAGAGGTGCAGACTTTGATCAGACGTCTACGCACACAGAACAACATGCAACGCACGTAGAAGAGGTGTAGAGTCCCAATATGCAGTGGAAATGACACTCCAAAAGGGGGGTGAATTGGATTTTTAGCAAGTTCAAAAGTTTTGTTGAAAATCTTTTGCAAACTAATACAAATAACAAAGTCCTTTTAAAATCAAAATCAAAATCGAATGCGGAAGCTCTAAAGATCCAATCCACACACTCAATAATGAATCAAATGCAAATTTAAATCAAATAAAGAGAGTAAAGGAGAGTAAGAGAGAGAGAAAATCAACACTCAATATTTATAGCAGTTCAGTACTCTTGACCTACGTCCACTCCTCTAGATTCACTAGAGAGTTCAATCAACTATCTACTCACTTCCGAGTGGAGGGAAACCATTTACACTTCTTGTTTTTGCGGGATATACAAGCAAATCGTAACACCTTATTTTTACAGGATTAACAAGAAAACCGTTACACTTGTTTTTAGGATAAAACAAGCAAATCACACCTCTAGTTTTTACGGGATCAACTAGGAAACCGAACCACTAGTTTTTGCGGGATTAACTAGGAAATCGTTCATCTTGTTTTATGGACAAAACAAGAAAACCAACACTAGTTTTCCTAGGCTCACTAACAACCTCTCTTGTTTTTCACAGGCTCTATAAGGAAACCTATCTATCCTCAATCAAATACCTTGATTGTTACAAAATCAAGCCAAAAGAAAATTTTTGCAAGTGAATGACTCATATGAGTTAGAAAGGTAGAGAAGAGAGATAAAATGGATGACAAGCTTTAACACATGTCTCTCTCTTTTCTCTACTGACCTGGGACGTCTATTTATAGCTACTCTTCGAAATATAGCCGTTTGAGTCTTGAAGTAGCCGTTGGAGAATAAGAAAAATTCTGCTCAGTACTGACGCACCCTTCACTGCGTGCGTTGTTCTTCTTCTACACGTGTAGTTCTTCATTCCATCTGAGTTCTACATGCTGTGTATGCAAGTCTACGTGCATTGATGGAACTCCAGTGGTATTTGCTTTATGTAGATCAACATCTATATGCGTTGCTTCTTTACTGCATGCGTTGATCTTGAGTTCTGTTTGCATAGTACCACTTTCTACGTACATTGCTTTGAATTCCAGAATGAACATTTTCCACCCAGTGGCTTCCTACGTGTGCTGCACTGTGCTCTACGTGCGTAGTCATTTGATCAACCTTTGCACCTTTGATTTCGCATGTGATTTGTGTCAAAGATTTCAAATTCAAATTCCTGATGAGCGTCTTGGATTTATTTCAATCAGGCCTTGTCTACGTGCATTGTTCGCCTCTTCTGTGTGCGTAGCATTTCTCTTTGAAGATAACATATTTGCTCATGAACGCGCCTTGTTCATCATTCAACTTGTCTCTATGTGCCTTGACCTTTTTCTCTTTAATCTGGATGCTCGTCAACGTGCATAGCACCAACTACTGCATACGTAGAGAAAAGTATGATGCTTTCTGCCTCCAGTATCATGCACGTCTACGCGCAATGGACAATATCTACGTGCGTAGATCATTCATAACGTGCCTTGTTGCCACAAATCATAGAGTCTGCACGTCTGCACTTCTTTCCTGGATGTTCATGGATGTTTTGTATTCATCATCATCAAAACTGAACTCAACAAGAGGTCTGAGTAAAAATGCACGCTCTGGAATTCGGAGCAACGCACGCAGAGCAAAAGAGCTAAGCACGTAGTTGCTAAGTTACACAAAGCTGAGACCACTGGAGTTCTATCAATGCACGTAGACTTGCATACACAACACGTAGAACTCAGATGGAACAAAGTACTATGCATATAGATGGTGGCTATGCACGTAGTGAAGGATGACGTCGCTACTGGACAGAATTTGTCTTATCTTACAATGGCTACTTCGAGGCACAAACGGCTATATTCTTTTAAGTTGCTATAAATAGACGCCCTAGGTCAGCAGAGAAGCAAGAGAGACCTGTGCTAAAATTTGCTATTCACTTTATCTCTCTTCTCTGTCTTTATAACCCATTTGAGCTATTCACTTGCAATATTAGTTCTATGTTGATTTTGTAACAATCAAAGTATTTGATTGAAAGTATATATGTTTCCTTATAGAGTCTTTGAAAAACAAGAGAGGATGCTAGTGAGCCTAAGAAAAAATAGTGTTGGCTTTCTTGTTTTGTCCATAAAACAAGGTGAATGGTTTTCTAGTATATCCCGCAAAAACTAGGTGTAATGGTTTGCTAGTTGAGCCCGCAAAAACTAGTGGTTCAGTTTGTTAGTTGATCCCATAAAAACTAGTGGTTCGGATTGCTAGTTGATCCCGCAAAAACTAGGGTAACGGTTTTCTAGTTGATCTCGCAAAAACTAGGGTAACAGTTTTCTAATTGATCCTGCAAAAACTAGGGTAACGGTTTTCTAGTTGATTCCGCAAAAACTAGGGTAAAAGTTTGCTTGTTGAGTCCGCAAAAACAAGTGTAACGGTTTGCTTGTTGATCCTGCAAAAACAAGTTGTTGTAAACGTTTTCCCTCCACCCGCAAGCGAAGAGATAGTTGATTGAACTCTCTAGTAGATCTAGAAGAGTGGACGTAGGTCAAGAGGACTGAACCACTATAAATATCGGACTTTAATTTTCTCTCTCCCTTACTCTCCATATTTACTTTGCCTTGCATTTACCTTATCTTGTTTGTGAATTGATGATTTATTGCTTTCACATTTAATTTTGATTTGAAAAGAACTTTATTATTTTCTTTAGTTTGCAAAAGATTTTCAACAAAGTTTTGAACTTACTAAAAATCCAATTCACCCTCTCTTAGAGTGTCATTTCCATTGCGTATTGGGACCAAATCTTATTTACAAGATTCACTTAAGAGACATTTTGCATAAAAAAAAGAATATTATACAATATTTTGGTTTTGTTTGATTGAATTTTAAGAATTGTCACTAGATGTTTTTTGGTGTTTTAAATATTGGCAATCTGCGAATTTAGTCATTTTAATTTTTAAGCTCGAACAGTAATTGATTCTATATTATATTCTTATAGTGGGTCATTGGATATCAAATTATCAATAAAACCCACTTCAGTTAAGAAAATAAAAATGAATTAGTTGAGGAATGAAATAGTTGTTTGCTTAAAATTTCTGCTTGAGAAAAGACGAAGGTATATAATCACTTGTCTTATAAACGAAAGGAAACTCAAAACACAAAACATAAGACACTGAATATACCCGACAAAGCGAGAATGTTACTGTCGTCATAGTACACGTAACTGCGATTCTGGCAAACTGTAGATGGTTTGTTGAAGTACACATTTCAGAATCCATCATAAAAAATTTGGTGGCTCGTCAAAGTTGCCAAAAAAAAAAAAGTTGTAGTTTCAGCAACAAAACAAAGACAATCTAAAGCACACAGTTTGATAGTAACAATAAGATTATGCTTTTTTAGAAAAATAGTCTTTATACATTTACAATCTACTTCAAACCCAATATTACTATAGAAGAATCTCTCTCCTTTTTCTTTTTTGACTTTTGCCAATTGTTCTAATAATGATTGCATTCCCACTGCCTAATGATTATTAATGTCAAACCTTATCAAAATTTTGCACAATTTGTCCCAATAATCTATCATTAATAACCACTCCCTCCCCTTTTACGGTAAGTATTTTTTTAAAAAAATTCTCTTTTTTTTCCAAATAAATGACATTTTATAAAATCAAAAAGACTTTTATTACTTTTTTCTATATTTGTTCTTATATACAATAAATTATTTGTACTTTTAATTCATAGTCAACAACTATAAATAAAAATAGTATAATAAATTATCACCATAATTAATGTATTCTTATGATTATTTTAATTTATGTGCCACAACCTTAAAAATCACTTATTATGAAAAAAAGGAGTATTAAAAAAAATCTATCATCAATCAGACAATCACCATGAAGTGTAAAGAATTGGAGGGACACATTCGATTCATCCAAGTACGACTTGTCGTTGCTTGCCATTACCGGTCATCTGGGGTGCACTGTTAGTCGTCTGTTAAGCCTTCCATGCGTGCGCACATGCCATAGTTATTGTCACATCATTTTGAATATATGTTCGGTAGATTGCATAGTAAAAAAAACCGAGATGTAATTCAATGAAGACATGATGAACTTGAAAAGCAGCGAGCATGGCAAGACAGAAAACCAGCTAGAGACCATATGAAAACGAAATTCCATTTCCAATGAAACTTTCTAAGTTACAATCAGACATAACTGAAGAGACAGAATGAAGAAAGAATGCAAGCAAGATGACAATCTCTACTTGGTATTCTTTTACAAGCAAAACGCAAATATACAGAGTGCGAGTCGATAGCTCACCACAACATTGACGTAGGAGAGCCACATAAATGAACCACACTGCATATGTATATATAGACAGATGATTACCTACAGAGTTCTATGCTTCTGACCGGTCATCCTGAAATGTCTTTCGGTGCAGAGAGATTCAAGTGTAAGTTCACCAACTCCTTTTGCTGGTTGACTAGGGCTGGAATTTGGTGTGCTGTGCATTGCGATGGCATCTTTTATTTTTTGGAACTGCAGACAGTTTCGATTACTCATATGCAGCAATCAATATAAATGGTATAAATTCAACAGAATGCTAACATAACACAATTCTTAATGGCATCCACATGGGATATGGGTGATGGAGGTCCATAAATTAGGACATGTTGCTGGCGGTTTGAGGTGGCCGTGTAAAGTATACTGCTAAGAAATAGTTATATTGAGCAATAAAGTGGACGATGTTAATGAATTAACTTCTCACACTACTGTTCTATTAATCATTTTAACTTATGGCACAACAAAATATTAATAATTTTAACAGGATGTTAACATACTAATTGGTACATAAAATTAAAATTTAGCAACTACAGAAAAACAAATTAGTATCTATATGAAAAACTTACTAAAGTTGAGTGACAATGTATGCTACATTCACTAAATAAAGGCCTGGAGATAGAGCTATCTAAATATTTAGAAAAACAAAAGACAAAAAAGAAGAAGAATGCTGACCTTAGCAAGAGAACATGAAAAGGATTCCAGTTGTCCTCGCGAACCACGATAGAAGTGAAAATAAGGAAGCACTTTCACATTCAAACTTTTGCACATAGGCTTGTTTTCGTCGAAATTCACTTTAAGAAATAAAATTTCTGGATGTTCTTCAGCTGTTCTGCAGAGCTGACAGAATCATTACAAAACAACACCATTAGACTGCTGGTTAGGAAATATTAGTAAATTTCTAAGGAAATCATCAATTCAAACAATCCTTTGGAATGTAAACCGGATTTACGCCACAATTTTGATTTTCAGCAAAAAAATCTTCCCCGAGGAAAAACATATATACATGGATATGAAAGCCAAAAAAGGCAAAAGAAAAAAAGGACACAGAATGACACAACTGACAACACATAACTTATTAACATAGCTTTCTATTGCCAAAATTTGTATAAAAAGTAGTCCAAACATGCACACTCACAGTGCTTGTCAAAAGAGCGCATATTTGAAAATATAGTAACGATATCCTGAAGCACTCCATTCTATTTAAGTTTAGTTAACAAACGCTATATGCCTACCTCAACTCTTCCAAAACTCTTTTCTAGTACTGTTCTGACAAAACCACTTTACTGCCAAGTGCAAGACATTTCATATGAACATTTCACATCATTCTTCACCATATTATTTCCAGAGCACCAAGTGCTGCAACAACAACAAATAACGAGAAACTCTACTTTCTAGATAATTTTTGACATCTCGATAATCCATTGCAATATACTTTCACAGGGTATTTATCATCAAATTGCAAGCAAAAAACTATAGCAACCATGCTGTTGGCTATTATAGTCACAACCTATCTGATAGAATTATGCTACTGGTTAACGCTTAGAGTAATCACTGGAGCTGGTATAGCCTAACACTGTCAACTGTCTACTTCTCTCTCTGATGGGAAATTTAGCCATTTACGTAGTTGAAGTTACATCCTCATATGCCGGGAAATCTATGCTTAAATGAAGCAGAGTAAAATAAAATATGAAGAAGAATTTTGCTAACACAGGCTCTGAAAAGAATATAAAGTAACAAACCGAAATTACCTTAGGGAATAGGGGAATAATGCACGACAAGATGCACACCAGGTTCCATAAAACTCAACAATAACTAATCTATCTCCAGCTAGACTTAAGGCACCCAAAAATTCTTGGGTAGAATGAATATCAATCATATTTGGCCCTGCATTCTTTTCCCACCATTTTGGTGGTTCAGTCTCTGCAACAGCTGCGTATACCTGAAATGAAACATTTAAAGAAAATAATTATTAGCAATGTCCCACAGGAAGATCAAACAATAAAACGGACCTCATGTAGTTTCAACATAGTACATCAACCATACAGAGATGGCAACACAGCTGAATCCATGCCATTACAAAATTCATCCATTTCACAGGCAGAATATCCAAGCTCAATTAACATGTCACACCAATATGTCAACTATGAGAGAAAAGAAATTGTGCGCAAGAACAAGCATGAACAAACGGATTTTTAGTATTGATTCCACAAACTTTTAGAGTGTAATAACCTGAGTAACTAAATATTTGGTTTAAGAAAGAAGGTTCTTGATAAAAATACAAGAATACAGTTTTACAGAAAATTATTCCAGCTGCCTAAAGTCTTAAAAAAGTTAACTTGAGTTCACAAGGAAGCTCAACATTGTGAAGAGACAAGCTAAATGGAAAAAAAATTCATATGTGGCACACAAACTCTAGTCTAAAGAATTATAGAAGCATGCGACAAAGAAGAAAATTTTGTTAAAGAGGATTATTTAAGGGTTAAAAAACCCATCATGACCAAACCAAAAGAAAAGGACAAATATCTAGATTTTTTGAAGCAAACTGTTTTAAAATCATATAGTAAAGAATCAGTTGCTTATACAGGGATTATAAAAGGGTGATACTGCAATAAAGATGTAAAAAAAATCCAGGACACTGACTAAAAAACCAAATCTGATGTCTATTGGCTACGAGAAATCAGCAAATTGTATGATTCAAATTAGACTAAAGAGGCGATAGAAAAATTAATACCAAAAGAAATCTAACTGAATACAATGAAGCTTTGCAAGAAGATGTAAGCTAAATGCTAAAGATTATCAAAAGTTCACACTAGGGCATAATCATTGTATTTGAGCATAATAATCTAAATATACAACATTGGCTTCCAACTTCCATAGAGGTAATATGAAAGTTCTAAAAAAGAAGCCATAGCAAGTTCCACATTATTGCAAGCAATTTTAACACAAGAAACACATCGCAAATGTAAAAGCGAAATCATAATTAGGCTGTTCCTAGAATCCACAAACCAAACATAAACCGATAACAAGGTCTCCCAAACTCGTGCATAAACTCACCTGCAATCTATGGAAACCCAAAATACAGAGCATAACGTTTATAATCAACAGTCAGTTACAACAAACAAAATCAACAGCATACAACTACACAAAAGCTGAATCATTTATCACGTTCAATCAATGCAGATAAAGCTCCCAATTTTAGCATCATATTACACAACATTCTCGAAAAATGGGTTCTACTCAATTCGCTCATAAATATGATAATTCAAGCCTAAAATATCAAAATATACCAGCAGAATATCCCATTCAACTCCTAATTCGAACTGGAAAGCACATACTTAACAATCAGAACAAACAAAAGGGTCCTACAAATTCGCATTAAGATGCAAAATTGACAACAAAAAACACACCTTGAAAGAAACAGATTACTTCCTGGGAGGGACAGGAAAGCGAGAAACACCAACGCCAACAGAAGAAGAATAAATCTTCCTATCGGAATTACAATTGTGAAAAAAGGGTTGTGTATTGCTCAAGTTAACAAGTGCATACGAAGATGAAGATGAAGAAGAAGAAGAGAGACGAAGAGAGCAGAATAAAGGTAGTGTGAGAAGAGAATCTGCCATCTACAGATTCCTGGAGAATTACAGACAGAGAAACAACAAAAGAAAAAAAAGGGGTTCTTTTCGAAATAATTTAAAAAACAGAAAGATCGTAAATTCGGGTGATGCAAAGCAGATTCAAGCACATGAAGGTCAAAGCTTTACGAGTATCTGATGTGGGAGGTAGTTTGTGTGAACCAAATCTACGATGAATATACTTATTAACAGAGAAGTATTGTGTAACAAAAAAAAGTACGGAGTTGTGTTCGTAGGTAGAAACAAACAGGAGAGGAAGGAAGTGTGGGCCTTTTATAGAAGGTCGGCCAATACCGAGTACCGACTCTGCTAGGCCTTTTTGTATTGAACATTCAAGTTGTGTGCGTTTTTGTTTTTGTTTTTCTTTTTTTAAAAAAAAGGAGACACTTGTGAGAGATACGGTAAATCTCCAATAGAAATGTGCGGCATTGGCATAACATAATTTAAAAGTGTCGTGACAACACAAACAGATATGCCATCTCATTATACGTCCATGAGATCGAATCTTAAAACATTTCAAGCAAAGGAACGATTTTTAACAGCTGAACTTAGCGCATTGTGGGTTAAGTTGTGTTCTTTTTGTATATGTCAAAACAAAATTGTGTTTCAGTTAAAAAAATTTGAAATTGTGTGCTTTTTCCTAATGAAATTGTACATGCTTGATCGGATTTTTCCAAGTTACAATGTCAGCTCTTAAACCTAATTGGACAATTCAAGCAGGAATTTTCAAAGGAGGCTTGATTTTATGATACCGTTTCTTTTAAATATATATTTAATTTAGCTCTAATGGACTTAATCTAACGATAATCAACTAACATTTACAGTTGAACGTTCCAAATTTGAAATTTGGTGGAAATAGAGAATAAAATAATTGATTTGAATTTTAGTTTACCGCTCTATTTTTTAAAAAAATAAAAAAAAGTATATATTTAATTTACTTTCAGTTTACATTGTTCATCTAAAAAAAGGGACCCATATTTATGTAGCTTTCGATGGATGCTACGAGGACAGTGGAGTTACAGCCAAAACTCGGCGTTGCATTAATGGACTGAACGGGAACGCAAACAAACAAAATAAAAAAACGTGCAAGTTTGATCAAGAAAGCCTTAGAACCACAAATTTCCGCTTGTCTGGTCTGGACAATTTGGGAGTATGAACACAACAGGTTCACAAGAATCTGGTAAGAAAACATACAAAACCGAACCGCACTCTCAGCTCGGCTGGCACATCATGGCAACTTGGTTTTTGTGGAAACTGGCTCAACCAATGACCAATTTCACTTTCTTTCTCATTATTCAAACATGTTTGTTCAACTAATGGAGATTCATATAAACAATCTGCAATAAGGCCAAAAACATTTTTGGAGGCATTTCACACCGCAGATTTCCTTGAAATAGCCAGTAAATAATCATTCAAATCATTAAAAAAAGGATCGGCCAAAAGTTTGGCCAAATAGAATTCTCATAAGTATCTTTGTCACATCAGGTTGGTTTTCCGAATAATTAGTGTGGACCTTTTTTTTTGGTTAAAATTTCGGTAAAGAAGCAATATATTTGAGGAAGGGAGTTGAACAAGTTTCACCCTCAAGGGAAGAAGAGCTGAACTTTCTTTTCCATAGTTATGGCGACGTGAAACTCATGACCAAAAACTATTCTATTGGGGCAGTAATCTTAGCCTATCAAAAGTTTTTTTTTTTACTTCTGACTTTTATCAGAAATCGAATTTTTGACTCTTAGTACTGGAAATGTTTCATATGACAATATGTTAAATTCATTCGGAACAAAAAACGAAAAAGTAATGGAAAGAGGACAGCATATTAAAGTTTGATTGTTCTACAATTGATGTTCCAGACGCTTACAGATACCATTTTAAGAAGAAATTTCCAGGCCCTTCCAGTCCAGGCAAACCTGAGTTTCACAAGAATCACATGCAAGATGTTCACCTATCAATTTATAGTTCCATTCAGATGGTCATCCATAAGTTTGCTTAGATTGTAAGAAGCTGCAACATTTTTGTTTTATTGATGTATTTCAAAGCCCCTTTAAATAAGTCTCTAAACATTGCTTTCAAAGAGAGTGAAGATCAGGGATTGTCGCTCAAAATAAGCAACTTACAATTGACACCACAATATGACCAATAATATTAATCGTCAAATGCATAAGAAGAAAGCACCAGAAACATTACCATGCTCTTTCACATTGCCATAGAAAAAGATTGATTATGCCTGTGATTAGGGGTTAGTTATGGGAGCTTTCATCCGATCACTCCAAAAACAACGCGCAGCTGTTTGAAACTTGATGTAGAGAACCAGTTTACTATCTACTGCTATAGATACAGATACCACAGAGAAATCTTGGCAAACTGAATCAATTCAGCTATTGAATTTTAACTGAAAACAGAAACAGCGAAATTCTTAACCTGCCGATAGATGATAGCTATAGCCCAAGCAGTAAAGGCGAACCAAGGCACTTGTCATAATAAGATGCACAATGTTTCGGACAAAAAAAAAAGATGCACAATGAAAGTAAACCATAGTCCTGTTTCTAGGTACACAAGTCATATTCAGAATCTCAGATCATAAGAACTGCATGGCAGATATAAGAAGTCCAAAGCAATAAAGAACAGATTTTTTGCTTACTTCATAACTCTGCCTTAAGGAAGCTCATAACAAGATGCTGCAAAAGTACATATTCAGAGGTTTTTGATGTTAGGCAACGACATTTGAGCTTGCAACTCAAGTTGAAAATGCTGCAGCCAAGAAATATGTAAGCGAGCATGACTCAAAATCATGATGGTTAAAATCATTGCGATTACCACCTGCGCTGCCACCTCTTATAAATTTGCAGACCACCGAGCTGGGAACATAAAATTAACCATGCGACAGATTCTCCAGCACGGTCATAGCATAGACAAGATTATCCTAGGGAAGGCAATCAAAACCATAGAGGGCACGATAATTCTACTAAGAGCTAGGCAAAAGAACAGATGCTGGAAATGCTAAAGATCCATTGTTGGGAGCACCCTGTATGTTGAGAATTGAAGTAACCAAGTTACATATCTGAACATTCTCAAAAGATGGAACCTTTCTTCCCCTGGCAAATTGAGGACCGTGGCCAATGAAGATTGACCTCATGGAGAATACTGCATTGTCATAACCATGTGCGCCCCCACACTCTTGCCGATTTGTTCTCTTCTGCTCCACCTTAAAGCTCTCCTCAATCATCCCAATAATTGGAGGAATTCTATCACTCGCAGCATAATGAAGCCTACTAGGCAGATCCTCTTTAAGATAAACTTTTAAATTCTTTCCATTATCAACTTTCCCCGACTTCAACCCTTCATTCATCTTGGAAACTACATCCGATGGATTCACGCCTGCAGGCAGCCGGATAGCTAGCAATGGAGAATAATATTGCACCCACTCCTTCGGAATATCAATCCACGGAGCCAAATCATCCAAAAATATCAATTTCTTATCACAAGTTCCAACCATACCATGATCGCCAACCATAATTACAGTAACATCCTCAAAAACCCCTCTCTTCTCGAACCCCTCAATCAACCTCCCAATCAACCTATCGATTTCACCAACAGCCTCAGTGATCTCCGGATCATCCGGGCCCACCTTATGACCCTGATGATCAGGATCCTCAAAGTACAATGTCATAAACACAGGAATTTCACTATCCGGCAAATCAAAATAACTCAAAACCTTATCAACCCTTTCCTCAAAAGGCACCGACCCATTATAAAACATACAGAACTCTTTAGGACAGTCCCAAGAGCCCTTATGAACCTCAGAGCCAGGCCAAAAATAAGTTGCAGCCCTTAAACCGTGATTAGCCACAGTCTCCCATAAAGGTTCACCAAGCCACCACTTGGGTTCATGACTCTTCATAGTAAACACATCCCCATTGTGGGGATCAACAAAATAGTTGTTTATGATGCCATGATAAGCAGGGTATAAACCAGTAACAATAGAGTAATGATTCGGGAACGTAAGGCTAGGAAATACCGGAATCAGACCCATCTCAGCCTCGGTCCCATTGTTGATCAGACGGTGGATATTCGGTGTTGGAGTCTTGAATTGGTACCAGAACCGGAACCCATCAGACGAAATCAAGAGAACCACTGGATGAGTCAGCTTGGTCAACGGACGAGCTGTCGTCTGCAAAGGTGGAGTCTTTGCGTCTAAATTGGATGATTTAGAGAAGAAGAGGAAGGCGAAAGCGGCGGCGGCGTCGGCGATGCAGGAGACAAGGAGGGAAACGATGAAAACAATGGTAGTGGAGTTTTTCCGGGTAGGTTTTGACGATGATGATGAGTCAGTGTCGAATGAGAGAAGAGCTGTGGTTGGGTTCGATGTTTCTTCTTGCTCTTGAGTTGGAATTTTAGCTGGCTTTGTTGATGTTAGGACGGTATCTGAAGAACCCATGTCACTCACTGTTTCAACTTATTCTTGGAATAAAACTGTAAAGCTAAAACCTGTAACTCTATACAAGGACCTCCAAGACTCAAGAAAAAGAGTTGAAGCTTTGAGTTGGATTCAAGATTTTGATGGTTTTGTTGAGAAGTAATTGTCTGACAGAGGACTGGATGGTTGGGTACTAAAATACATGGCGAACCAATTGGAGTAGAGAAGATTACATTTTCAAAAAATTAAATAATTTGGCAATTAAAACATAAAAATACTGATAGAAATAAAATGACAATTCAATATTGTTGCTGCCATTAAAAAATTTTAATATGTGCTGTAAAAAAAATTAATATGTTAAAATTATAAATTTATTTTTTTTTTTCGATAAGCTTAAAAATTACTATAGATTTTGAAACTTTTCTGAAAAAATAAATTAAGATTAAGGTGTAAAACTGAAAGAAATGATTATATGATAGGAGTTATAATTTTTTATAGATGTATTATTTATATTTTTTTAAATATTATAATTAATTTTAAATTTATTTAATAATTATAAATATGATAATATATTAAAAAGTAATTATATTGTACATATATTTTTTAATATGTTAATATTTTTATAATAATTAGATTAATTTTAAATTAATTTACACTATTAAAAATAAATAAACAATATTAACTAAAAAAACTATAATCAAGTCATGATTATAGTGTCTGTACTGTTATACGATTTTCATTATTTATAGACTTGTTGTAGGCATTTGATGTTGTTGGATGGAAATGTGGGGTAATTGTTGAATTGACAATAGGGAAAAATGAGTATCGGTTTAAACGTGTTTTTTTTCTGGTTGTGGGATGGGGCAGGTTTTGATTGGTTCATGGGAAAATGTTGGTACCGGTGGGGCCATCTTGTTGGGGATAAAACCACAATGGCACTTTGGATCTTCCAATAAAATGGCCTCTTCGACTTAGTTATCACTTTTGGGCCAATTAGGCTTTGTCCAATTGAGAAATTTTATGGTAAAATCACACTCTTATAACAAAATAAAATAGGATCGTCACTCAGACAAACATATTATAAACTTATTGAGTCTATTTATTTTATTTTGATAGAAATTTAAAAATTACGTATGTTATGATAATAAATTTTTTACGTTTTTATTTTTATAAATTATATTTTTACGGTCTCCATTAAAACTTATTTGAAATTTGTTTATAATTTGTTTAAAATCTATTCATTTTTTGAACTTGTTCTAAACTTGTTTAAAATTTGTTTATATGTTGTTTCTTATTTAAAACTTGTTTATATAGATTTTATATGTTGTTCTTGTTTAAAACTTGTTTATATGTTGTTTCTTGTTTAAATCTTGTTTAGAATTTAATTAAAATATATTCATTCTTTCACACTTGTTTGTATGTTGTTTATATAGTGTTTATATGTTATTTGTATGTTAAAAATAATATATAAACAAGGTACCAACAACAAATCAATAACATATAAAAATTCAGATTTGATTATTCATTGTTTTGAACATATAAAATAAATATAAACAAGATATCAACAATATATAACAACATTCAAACAATATATAAACAAAAAACAGCATATAAACAACATAACTTGTCTGTACGGATAAAATACATGTTCATGTATCTGAAAAGTGATACGTGTACGGACAAAATTTGGAATATACATATGTAATAAGCAAAAGTTGGTTGTACGTAATAAATATTGGAAAGTTTTGTTGGTGAACCACATCATTACCACAATAAAATAGGGTGAAATTCATTGAAGTCCCTGAGGTTTAGTGATATCTCTCTCCCGGTCTCCACGAGTTTTAAAATAACCGTTCTAATTCCTCACCCTTAACTCTATTAGTTTTACTTAACAAAAAAGATAAAAAGACAAATTTACCTTCGAATTAAAAATATATTTCTTCACTCTAAATCGAACCAAACTCACGTAAATACATTAAACCCAACATAACTCTCCAAAAACCAAACAAACCCAACCCACCTTACTCCAACAAATAAACCCATTAAGAACTCAATATCAACCCACCCATTCCTTCTTCTTTCTTTTCTCTCTCATTAACCTAAAACCCACCACCACCAAAACCAAAACCAAAAACTAACCCACCCTAAACACTCAACCCGAACCCACCCATTCCTTCTTCATCTTCCATCACCACATCAGTCTCTCTCTCTCTTAATCACCACATCAATCTCTCTCTCTCTCTTCCCAACACCATAACCCAGAGGCAAAACCACAACCAGAACCTCTATTTGCCTCCTACGTCGCCGTTAACCACAGATCGTGAACCTATCTCTTCCTTTCTTCCTCATTTCCTCTCTCTCTCCCCCCACAAATCGTGAAGCTATCTCTTCCTCCCTTCTTTATTTATTGGTCGACATCACAGTGCCTCTCTTTGATTCGTGTTATCGAGGCTTTTCTCTCTTCCTCTATTAATTCCTCTCGATTACGCTATCGCCACCACCATTTTCCACCTCGCCTATGCTGCCACCATTTTAGATCCAATTCTTCCTTTTAGAACCCATATCATTACAATCGATGGCGGGCTAGTCATCCACAGCTTCATCGGCGAGGAATTGGCTTGTTGTCTCTATGCTTCGTTTGTTTTGTAGAGACAATGACTCACTTGCTTTGATATGCTTTGCCATTGGCTTCTTCTCAGGCTTTGATGATTCACTTGCTTTGACATGCATATGTTAGGAAATTTCACAGGTATGCCACTTTTAACTTCTTGTTTTGAAATTGGAGAGAGAAGAAAGAGAAAATTGAATGGAATTTTGTTTTTGTATTGATTTCTCTACTATTTTCCTTTTTTCCCTTGTGTTTTGATTCAGTAGGATTGTAGTTATTGTTTTGAATTTGTTGAAAATTGAATGAATTTTGGTTTGAGTCGAATGGATTTTTGTGTTGGTGATGACTAGGTTGATGGATAAATGGTGATGGTGGTGACTTGTTTGTTTGGTGGTGACTACAGGTTATTTTAGTGGCTGTTGGTGTGGTTGGGTTCAATGATGTGTGAGAGAGAGAGAATTGATGAGAGAGAGAATGAGAGAGAGTTGATGAGAGAAAGACAATGGTTTTGGCTAATTAGAGAGAGAATGATAGAGAGAGAGTTGATGAGAGAGAAAAAAATAAAGAGTAATGTAAAGGTATTTTTTTCATTAAATACTTAAAATTAGTAAGGACCGGGAGAAATATTTGACATGGACGGTTATATTTGAATAACGGTAACAGAAAGAGGGATCATAATGACTATTTTAAAGTCATAGGGACCGGGAGAGAGATATCATTAAACCTAGGAGACCGCCATGGATTTCGCCCAATAAATACTGTTTTTGAAAAATGTTTTATTTATACGAGATTTAAGCTCCAAAAGGTCTCCAAAGGTTTACAGAAAAGATCACATTTTATTAATCTGATTATTTGTATATATATATATGTATTCAGTGTATACAATATTTATTAATTTTAATTTATTTGATGATAATTAATTTGGTTTAAGAAACTATACAAAAATTTTCAATTGTCTACAAAAGTCTTATAAATTTTAATTTATTGAATGATAATTAATTTGGTTTACAAAACTATACAAAAGTCTTCAATGGTCTGCAAAAGGTCTATAATAGTCTTCAGTGGTGTACAAAAAGACCTACAATAGTTTATAAAAAGGTCTCCAATGGTCTACAAAAGGTATACACAATAAACCCAATGACTAATTAACAAATATATAAAAAACCAACAAATTCAAGGTGTTCAAAGTATATAGAGAATTAAATTAAAGTCTACCAAAGTATAAAAAAGAGTGTTCAAGGTGATTTTTACAAAATTAATGTCTAATGTTCAATTTCATAAAAAAAAAGAAATACATGGACTAAAATTGTAATTTTCATTCAACATCAACATAGAATCAAAGAGCTAGGGTAGACTTGGCCACGGTTCAGGTTCAAGAAACATGTGAACCATAACCAAACAACCTAGGGATGGTTCTGAGCGGTTCGGTTATGGTTTTGGTTTCAGTTTGGGACGGTTTGGTCTGGTTCGATTGGCGATTCCAATTCTTGTTTGATCTGGTTCAAATTGATTTTTTTATTTTTTAAATAATGTTGAAAACACTGGTTTAGAAAGTTTAAAGTCATTGGTTTATAAGGGTTGAACCGCCGATTAACCATTGGTTCAACGATTTTAGATTCTTTGAACCTAAACCAGACCGTTTTTGGGCGATTTAGCCGGTTTTGATTCTGGTTCGGTTTTGGCCATATCTAAGCTAAGGTTTCCAACAACCTTATCCACCGCCCTCCTATTAAGGTTGGGCATTTAAGCCTGGCCTGAACCTGACCCTATTAATATTAGGGTGTGAGTTTGGTTTTTTAGCCCACAGAGCCAAGTCGAGCTAAAAAAATGGCCCGATGTAAATTCCGTGTTAGGCCTGGATTTGCAAAATATAGGCCTGGCCCGAAATGTATGTATGTATGTATGCATGCATATTAAAAAACTTATGGGCTGGGTTTACCCGCTTTGAATGGGCGGGCTTGGGCCGAACACTCAACTCGGTCGACCGGGCTGAAAAATCATACTATAGCCCGACCTTACCTCTTGTGTCACGCCACACACCACGCCCTAGCTAAGGTTTCCAGCCACCTTCATGCCTTTGGCCACACCATGAAGATGTCAATACAAATCATCCTCAAACGACATGGCCAGATCGAACGAGGAGATGGAGATCAAAGAAAAGAAGGTGGCGGAGATCGAGCTTCTTCGTGAGAAAGAGACAAAGATGTTGGTCTCAAGAATGTCAATCTAAGAGGGAGTGAATTGGATTTTTAGCAAGTTAAAAACCTTGTTGAAAATCTTTTGCAAATCAAAACAAACAACAAAATTTATACAAGTTCTTTTCAAACCAAATCAAAAAACCAAATGAGGAAGCATATCAAAATCAAATATCCAATCCACACACAACATAATATAAATGCAAGGCAAAGTAATGATTTGAAGGAGAGAGAAAAAAAATTTGATTTATAGTGGTTGAGTCCTTCTTGACTTTCATCCACTCCTCTAGAACGTCTAGTGAATTTCACTATACTATCTCCTAACTTCCAGGTGGAGGGAAACCGTTACACCTTATTTTTATGAGTTCAACAAGAAAATCGTTACATCTTGTTTTTGCGGGTTTAACAAGACAATTGAGACTTTCTAGTTTTTGTAGGAAACAAACTAAGAAACCTACACCCATTTGTTTTTCCAAGGAAACAAAACAAGGAAAACATATAAACCTTATTTTCTAAGGCTCAACAAGAAAAACTATACAACCCTCAATCGAATACTTTGATTGTTACAAATTGTGTTCGCAAAATACAGATTTAAAACTCAACCCAAACCCAAACGTGTTTGCAATTAATATAGCTTAAATGGGTATAAATGTAGAGAAGAGAGAATAGTAGAATAATAAAGTATAGAAAATGACTCTCTTTTGTCTCTTCTGATCTAGAACGTCTATATATAGCTAGCAACAAGAATATAGCCATTAGAAGCCTCAAAATAGTTGTTGTGAGAGAATAGAAAATTATATCTTTTAATGACGTCACAACCTTCTACGTGCGTAGCCATCATCTACGTGCATAGTATCTTTATCCTTCCGAGTTCTGCGTGCATTGATAGCAAGTCTACGCGCTTTGTCTGAACTCCAGTATTTACTGCCTTTAGTAAATTTGCATCTATGCGCATTGTTTCATCTCTACGTGTTTTGATCAATGCTCAACGTGCTTTGATCAACACTCTACGTGCATTGCTCTAAATTATAGAATATGCAGTTTTACCCAGACAATCTGCTACGTGCATTAACCATTGCACTACGCAAGTTGTTAAATTTCCAAGATACCTCCTTTTAATTCTCCACATCATCATGTCAGGAATATTCAAATCTTTCAAATCTCGAGGAGCGTATTGGCTTTGTCCTCATCTGAAGCTAGTCTACATGCATTATATCTTTACTATGAGCGTAGATTCTTCAGTTCAAGGATCACACTTTTACGCTTCTACGCACCTTGTCTCTTATGCTTAACGTGCCTTGATCATTTCTGGAATACTTCACAAATAATAAGATCTCGACTACATACGTTGCGACTGCAATATGTGCGTAGAGCAAATTTTGTTGCTCATTGTCTCCAGTGACATTAAAACTATGTGCTTTGCTCATCGTCAATGTGCATAGGATCCGGTTTTGCATACATTAATGTGCGTAGATATGCTTGTACGTGCATTGATGCCACAAATCATAGAGTCTGCATCTTTGCACCACTTTCATGGATGTTTTGTATTCATCATCATCATCAAAATTGAACTCAACAAAAGAGACACGAAGAGGGAGAGAAGTGGTGTCGTAACAGAGAGGAGAGCTCGAACGATAGAAGGAGGTGGCAGATAAAGACTTAAGACAAAAGCGGTGATGAAAGAGAATGAAGGCGGTGAAAGACTTGAGATGAGAGAGGAGAAAGACTCGAGACTAAGGAGGCAATGAGAGAGAACGAAGGAAAAAGGCGATAGAGAGGAGGATAGAGAAAGGCAGTGAAGGCAGAAGAGACATAACAGACGAAGACAGATGAGAAGAGGTGGTGATGAGGACAGAAGAGAGAGAAAATTAGAGGAGAGAGAGGTGAGGCGACTAGGGTTTTTGTGGAGGGAGTGAGATGAAGAGAGATAGTGTAACAGAGAGAAATCAAAGAAAGAGAGAAAAAAGTGGAAAAAATAATGCAAAAATGGCTTTTTATTTAATTTCATATGGCATTTTTTAATCATTTTTTTTTTAAAAATGGCATATGTCAAAGCTAGAACTTAAAAATATGACATTCACATAATTACTAAACTTAGATTCCTTTTATCAAAATCTTAATTTTAATTGAGATACTCAACATAATTAACTCAAACTTTCTTTTAGAACATTCAAATTTTGGGAAAATTACACTTTTATTAGAAAAATAAATTCTGTTTTTGAAAAATATCATTCAAGATTCCAATTTTGAAAAATGCCAGAAAAAAGAACTGAATTTGACAAATGCCATATTAGCGAGAAATCACGACATTTTCACGAGAAATTGATTTTTCACGAAAAGATGAATTCCAACTAAAATAATATCTAATTTTCAAGAAGGTCTCCAGAAAGTCTTTAGAAGTCTCCAAAAAGTCTCCAAAAGGTTTCAAATATCACTTTAAAATTGATTTGATTAATTTTGTGTGTATTTTTTAAATTAAGTTGAATTATTTGTATATATATATTTGATTTACACAATATTTATAAATTTTAATTTTTTTAATGGTAATTAATTTGGTGTACATAAGTGTATTCAAATATCTATACAAAGTATACAAAAGATCTTCAAATGTCTTCACAAAAGGTCTTCAAAAGATCTTCAAAAGTCTTTAAAGGTCTTCAATACGTCTTCAAAGATTTTCTTTAAAAAAATCCACACACAATTTTATTCATTATTGGTCTCACAAAGGGGGAGACAAATCTCCATAATAAACATGAAAAATCTTGATGCCCTTAGAGGTTTCAACCTAAGACCTCTTAGTCTTAGGTGCGAGTGCTTACCAACTGAGTTACCCAATCTCGACATCTTCAAAGGTTTTCAATAGGACTTCAAAGATCTTCAAAATATCTTCACAAAAGTTCTCCAAAAGGTCATCATAAGATCTTTAAAAGGCCTTCACAAGGTGTTCAAAGTCTTTAGAAGGTCTTCAAAGAACTTCAAAAAGTTTTTTGTATATCAATTGCAACAACTTGAAAACAAAATATTTCACTCTATCATAAATAAGCCAATTTTGTTGCATTCAAAAAAAAATATTTCTCCATTTTGAAATCAATATGCAGTGTTCTATAATGGTCAACTCATTTGAAGCTATAATCAACAGATTTATTGCGTCAAAAGAAACAAAACAATAAGTAATATCTACAAATCTTTTCATTTTCATACAAGATAATTGATCATTGATATCTCTCAATCCGATCAATTATCACAACAAAATCCCATCACATGAAAAAGATCCAGAATTGGCACAAATAATACGTATCAAGTAAGAAAAAACCTTTGTTCCAATCTTGAATAGAAAGGAAGGATCTGCAAGCATTATGTTTCTTAGCATTGAGCATGACTTCATTTCAAAGCTCAACAGGCCACCTGTCCCCTAAACCAAGGGGAAAAAAAAGTAATCATCTAAAACAGAATTTCGCTCGGCTTCTAACAGCTACATCAATCATGAAACTTCAATTTAAAATCAAGACCTGCAAGTCAAAATATCTAAGCAAAAGCAATTTTCGAATCCCAACACTCTTGGCAGCTTCCAACAAATCACTAGGAAGACTAATCCCTCTAGCTTCTGCCTCTTTAATTACTTCCTCGAACCTCATAATAGGCCCAAACTCCTTCTCTTCTGGATCCTCTTCTTCATCGCCATCTCCACCGCCGCCACCACCACAAAACCCCCCATTCCCTCCACTCCCATTATCGCCACCACCAACGTCCCTCTTCACCTCATTTCCATTCTGCAAAATAACTACCTCTTTCACACCATCACCAACCCCTTCATCTTTCACTACTGAAATACCTTGTTGAGGCTGTGACATACTCATCACTACAAACCTCCTTTGTCTCTTACCTCTCCATACACTTAAAGTCACCTCCTTTACGAAACTCTGCCTCCATTTCCTCCCAAAGACCGCC
>CAODLS011133099.1:0-13956 GCA_948243855.1 Flueggea neowawraea
ACATATTGGAGAAAAGGTTATGCTATATGTTAAAACCCGCTTGTTTATTAACAAATAGCATTTAGAAGATAAAATAGGTTAAAAATCATGTTTGAATATATGAAATGACTCTCTACAACTCGTAATGTTATAGAGGGAAGCGTACTAAAGAATTACAAGTGTTGCTAAGTAAAAATTATGTCAAGGTATCTATACAAATCGATCCCTGACAATGGCTAATCTAGTTGGTGCAAGGGGTGCACAAGCTCTTACTTGCACCTCGTACTAGATTAGACTATTGTCCTTTTCGATTAATATCCATTATTTTCTTTTAACATTATAGATTGGTTTAGAATTAATCTTGTTGTTGCCTCAAATTCGCAACACGGACAAGATGGATGAATGAAATGAATTATGAATCACGAACACTTTCAATCACCTTTAATCCTACAAGAACCAAATCAAAGTGATGCCGATTGATCCTTGAGGGACTCTCCAATACTCAAGTTAGTGTTTAGTTCAGCAGAACTTCAGGTGTAAAGTATAGGTGTAGTGAATGTATCTCTGAAATATGGTGAAAACTCCTATTTATAGAAGAAGAGTAGGGACATAGGTGTAATTTTTATAAATACTCTTGGAATAGGGCCTCTTTTGTGGGCTTCTGATCTTGTTTAATAAGTTGGGCTAAATGGATCCTAGTCCATATTACACCAATTGCTCCTCACTCCTATTTTTAGGTATCCTGGATATATGAGTAAAATATTTTTTGGTGTTTTAGTTTTACTTTAATTATCCACTTTTTGCTAATCATTGTAGGATTTGTGGTGGTGGAAATCAATTGCAACATATTTCTAATTGCAGGGACTATTCCAAATTTTCTAGATTTTTGTAGGCTATTTATGACCTGCAGTAGTTGAACTTTAAGCGTAAGGGCCCATTGTGCAATTTTCTGTAAAACTCAGGGATGAAAACTGTTGTTTGCCGATTCAACCATTGAATTGATTTAGCAGAATTGGGACCGACTTCTTCACAGGATTTTTCTTCCTTTTTGGGCTCCAATATTTTCCTAATTTGATTTCTAGATTTTGGTGGATCAAATCTTCTCTAATTCTTTTTGATTTATTTCCTTAATTCTACTCATGATTTGTTTCCCAATTTCTTCAAATCCTTTTAATCTATTTTCCTCCAAGTACTCTTATACCTAACATTATTTAATCCTCCCTTCGTGGCTTATTTTCGATTCTGCTCTACCATTTCTTCACCCTAAATTCCAAATCAATTTTTTTGCTTCACAGTCTGAGACTTATTGAGTCATGGTGATATTTGCTCTTGGCTTCTCCTCTCTTTTTTATTTTTTCGTTCTTTGTTGTGTTTTGTGGGTATTCTCGCCACTGATTGAAGGTCCTTAAGATGGTGGTCAGATGGTGGTGGTTGAAGGATCAACAGCATATTGTTGAGGTGAGAGCTTAAGGACAGAAGAACGAGACTGGAATTTTGTATGGCCTTGAATCCAACCGAAATAAAGGTCACATAGATTTCCATTCGAAATATCAACAAAACTCATAGTTGGATGATCTAAAGTGTGCTCAATAAATTGATCGCAGACTATGGTTAAAATCTTGTCTCCGCCTTTTGAAGTGCTCTCAGTAAGAAAATATTACACAGTTCTATTGTGCATCCAAATCGAAGCACCTATTCGATTCAGGTGGTTGGACAGCGCAACTCCACTCCCTTCCACTAGGGTTCAAAACCCAATACCTACATTTTTAGGAGAATTTTTTGTTGCGCAATCAACTAGGCAACAGATCGTCTGCGTGCTCCAAACGGCGTGTCGTTCCAGAACGGAGCTCATGAGGATGCGACACGTCTTTTGGTTGGCCTGAAAATCAGACAAAAATATCTTACACATGATGGAGCTGCGGTTCAACCCTTGGACCTTCTTCAAAACACTTCAGAGCAACATCCACCTGATCTAAACATAGCCAACAACGTTATTATTAATAACAAAAAGCAACAATTTGTCATCCAAGCATTATTCATTCTCTCCCTTCTTTGGCTACCTTTTCTTTTTTTTTTTCTTTTTTTAATATAAACTAAAAAATCCTTTTACTCCTTTTTTTCAAGCATTTTGACTTAGACTTTGGGGAGATTCCTCAAGATCTTCATCAACAATAATTTCTAGGTTTTTTTTTATACCTCGTCACTTCATTTTTCTCCACAATTATTTGTCATGATCTATGCTTGGAATTTTGAAATACTTTAGTTAACTCCGAAAATAAGTAGAAATTGTCTTGATCCTTACAAATTTTGCTAAAATTTCTGAAACAAGGAATTTTCCTCTATTGGTTTTCAATATCCAGTTGAACCTCTTCCAATAGCATGTCAGAAAGCACTCAAGTTTCTAAGTCTGATCTCGTGGACACCAATGCTGTTGTTCAAGATAATCTTAACTCTTTCATTCACCACTTGACCATTGAGAGATTAAAGAATGATTTCTCATTTCCGTCGAATTGGCGTGTTAAGACCATTGATCTAGATGATGTCAGTTGTCAAGCTTTTGTCCCTAACACTTGTTTCGCAATTCATGAATACTCTATGCAACGAGGCCTTCGATTCCCAATGCTGATTTCGCCATGCTCTTTCTTAGAGAAAATTAATTAGTCCCCTTTCAATTGCATCCTAAAGGTTGGACTATCCTAATGGCTTTTCATATGTTGTGCTGTCTGAAAGAAGTGATGCCTACCTTGCACTTGTTTCAATGCTTATTTATACTTCACAAAGTTTTGATCGCATAGGAACTTTTACAATTCAAGAAGCTCTGAGGGCTAATTCCCTCTTTATAGATGACATTCCTAAGTCTCCTAAGAAATTCTACCACTATTGGTTTATAATATTCCCTCCAGAAGAATTTTGGAATGCTCCTCTTCGTTGGTGTTGGACGAGGACAGAATCGAAAAAACCTGATCTTTCCTATCTCAGAGAATTTTATGCTAATGAAATTAGGACATTGACTTTCGACACCCAAGTTAAATGTACTAAGCTTCTTTCACCCCAAAATCTGGCTACTACTCAATGGGAGGTTACACCTAGTCCACAACCTTCTAATCCCCTACCCTTATCCAATGGGAATTCTCCTATTAAAGAAAAAGTCTCACACTCTGAGTCATCTTCTGCTCCTCCCACCAATGATTCTTTTTCTGTTAATTAAAGTGCCATGCCTCTTTCCGACGAAATTTACTACATCACATCTTCTGATTTTTCTGCTGGAGGTTGTTTTAAGTTTGTATTGGCTTACACATTATTTGGAGTTTTCCTCTTTGTTTGACTTTGCTTTGTTCTTTTCTACAGGTATGGACCTCCTTCACAGTGCCTTATCTTCGAGGAAGCATAACGGGAAAGAAATCGACCTGGCCTCTTCCAAGAAACCATCCCAAGAGAGACTTTCAACTTCAGTTTGTTCTCCCTCTCTGATGGATAAGAGTGTTCCCTCACTTGTCCTCCCTTCTCGAGAGAAGAACACTGCTTCTAATGCTAAGACATCTGAGCTTCCACTAAAGGATTTCGAGCATTGCCCAAAAGCATCTGAGCCGCATGTCAAGTCTTTCGAGCCAAAGGTCAAAGCATCTAAGTCAAAAAGCAAGGATTCTGAGCTAGAGGATAAGGCCTCCATGAAGAAGTCATATGAATCCAATCCTCCAAATGAGGGAGCTAATGCTCATGCTTTGAATGGTCCTCCAACCAATAGACTACCATCTATTGAACCACTCTTGGTGCAAAGAGGATCAACATCTAGTCATGGTACTATGACTCTAGAGAGACCATCGAGTCGAGTTCTGCGTTATGAGAAGACTTTCCCTTTAAGGTTTGCATAGATGAGCCCTCTAGAGGCAAGACATGATGGTGATGATAAATTGATCCATTGGGCTAAAAAGTTTGATCCAAAACCTGACTTATTCCATCGGAATCAATGAATATGCCTGAAGTGGCACATAAGATCATATACACTTTGATCCTTCGTCGGGATGAAAATGATTTTTTCAGAAATCTCGACACTTGCTCAAGTCGTGGCCTAACCGATATAGTGACGATAATAATATATATATATATATATATAAAACTTTTTTTAATGTTTTGGTGCTATAATGCTTAGGCATTAACTTGTACACTTTTTTATTGCTTCTACAGGGGGCACCACAGATTTCAGTAGTATTGTCTATGTATGAGGACATTTGTCAATGTCTTGTTACCAAAGAAAATGAGTGTCTTGATGTCGTGATGAGAAAAAAGTAATTGAGCACAAATATGATAAGGCCTACTTTGACTTCCAAGCTGCAGTATGGCAAAAGAGGGAGCTTAAAAAGAATTATTACAATTTTTAAGCTGAACATGATTCGCTCAAGAAAGCCTTTGAGACTTTGCAAAAGGAGAAAGAATATTTCCAAAAACATATGAAAGCCTTTGACTTCTTGAAGACGGAGCATAAAGAAATTCATGAGGAACTGAACTGAATCAAATAGGAGTATGCCAATCAGAAAAAGGGATAAGATTAGAGACTTCAGGCTGAAAAAAGGGAGCTTGAAGAGAAGCTTGCCTTTTCTTCTGCATTGGTTGAGACCTTCAAGGTGGAACATGAAAAGTAAACTCAAACTCTTCTAGTTTAAGAGAAGGATCTTGAGGAGAAGCTTGCTAAGTCCCATGCATCTATGGAGGCATTGAAAGTGGAGCATGAGGCTGAGAAAAAATCTTTAGTTGAGAATGCAGTTCGTGATTATCGCTAATCTTGGAAGTGCTTTGATGCTAAGAGTGCTTATGGATCTGGTTTTCTTAAATTTGATTTTTACATGGCTTGTCAGCACTTGGAAAGGGTGAAGAAGGAGAAATTTCCTGAGCTTTTTTATACAGACGATAATGAGAATGATGGCTTCGCTGATTGGAAGCAATTAGGGTATGCTCCTAATAATGATGATCTCACTACTCACCTTTATGCCTATTTACGTGATGATTTGAAGAACCTCTCAGGCCTTTGAAGATTTTTTGGAGAGTATGGTTTGCCTAGTTCGGGATCCATTATGCCCAACCCAGAGCCTGATTTACCTAGTTCGAAGCCTATCATAAATGATCGTATTTCAGCTTTGGATGAGGTGTTTGGAGATTCTGCTGAAGGTTTGATGGATTTAGATGGGTTTCCTTCAGTTCGTTTAGATCTTGAGCTTACTTCGTTGAATGTTGTCGTCCCACCTTCAGTGGACTTTTTTGTAGGGATCTAGTTTTCCATTAGTCATTTTGGATTTTTTTTTTCCTTTTCATACTTTGATTTTGATATTTTGGTTAAGACTTGTTGTTATTGCTCCCCAATCACTTAACTGAAATGTTCGTTTTCGAGTTGAGTCATTTTTTTGACTTTAATAATAATGACGCTTTTATTCTTCATCATGTTGGTACATACATTCCTTTTCTTTTTTTTTTTCAGTTATGTGCGCAGCTACATTGCGTTGCTTTACTTGATTATTTTCACGATAATTTTTCACGTGCGTTTATGGCAATTTCATGCTTGCCATACGTCTTAAAGGTTTTTTCGTGTTTAATAATTCACGATGATTTTTCGCGTGCATTTATGACAAGTCTTTTGTGATGTTCTTCTTCTATGATCATGCTTGTCAATTTGCTTTTTGTGTGTGTCAGCAAATGTAAACGTTATTGAGAGTGGATTTCATACTTTTATCACGTTCTAAGTATATATTTATCTAACTCACTCCAACGAGTGTAAACGTAATGCTTGTGCAAGAAAGTAAACAGGGCACAGAGATTTATAGTGGCTCAACCTTGAGGTCTACGTCTATTCCTCAAGCAATATGCTTGAGAATTTTTTCATTATCTTCTTCAATTTTTTTTTTACAACTTTAATGATATTGTCAATCTACAATCCCGGGGGAAAGTACATCTTCAGGTGGTTTGTATTCCATGTCTTACTGATCTTTTTACCTTCTAATGTCTCGATTTTGCATGTGTTTAACATCATTTTGATTCTATACGGGCCTTATCAGGTAGCTCGTATTTTTCCATCTTCCTTGAGGGTGTTAGTGATGGATGATTTTCTCAAAACAAGGTATCCCTCACCCATGGCTCTATTTTTCACGCTGGAGTTATAATATTTGGTTATTCTTTGATGGTAAGCTTCGAGCCTCATACATGATCGTTCTCTTTCTTCCTCAATGAGGTCTAAAGTTTCCCTTAAGGCTTCTGCATTGGCTTGCTCTGTTTGCTCTTTGAATTCCATCATTCTTGGAGAATCCAATCCTACTTCAACTGGAATTAATGCTTCCATCCCAAAAGCCAAATTGAAAGGTATTTCTCTTGTAGAGAGTCTACTTGTCATCCTGTATGCTCATAGTACAGAGGGTAATTCATCAACTTAGGCGCTCTTAGCTCTCTCAATTCTTGTCTTCAGCCCATTCATGATTGTCTTGTTGGAGATTTCTGCTTGGCTATTTGCTTGTCGATAGGATACCGATGTGAGACTCAGTCTTATATTCATCCTTACACAAGAGTCTCTAAAGGCATCACAATCAAATTGCTTCCTATAGTCCTCAACTAGGACTCTTATGAGCCCAAATCTATATATTATGTCTTTCCACACCATCTTTTCAATTCTCCTTGAAGTTATTGTCACTAAAGGATCTACTTCCACCTACTTGGTGAAGTAATCCATGGCCACAATAAGGAATTTTCTCCCTCCAGTAGCTTGTGGAAAAGGTCCCAAGATATCCAAAACCCCATTCGGTAAATGGAGTTGGTTCTAGGATACTCTGAAGTTCAGAGATTAGTGCATTGATAATGGGGGCGTACCTCTAACAGTGGTCACATTTTCTTACTTTTTTTTTAGGCATCTTCTTTCATTATTGGCCAAAAGAACCCTACTTGGAGTATCTTTGTAGTGAGTGCTTTAGACCCCAAATGTTGTCCACAAAGCCCTTCATGTGTTTCTGCCATTGCCATCTTAGCTTCCTGACGGCCCAAACACTTTAGCATTGGCATTGAAAAAGCACGTTTATAAAGGACTTCATTGACTAGGGCAAACCTTGCTCCCCTGACTCTCATCATCTTGACTTCCAAAGGATTTGATGGCAACTCCCTAGTCATCAAATATTTCTTCATTGGGGTTCTCTAATCTTTTACCCCTTGTTCAATATCCAATCTTTTTCTCCTCGATTGTGGGTCTTTCAAGAATTTCAAATTTCACAGTTCTTGCCTTTGCTTCTTTTGAAGAGGCTAATTTAGACAATGCATCTGTGTGATTATTTTTTGACCAATTTACTTGTATGAGCTCAAACTCGTTGAAGCATTACGCTAATGTCTGCACCGTCCTCAAGTATTGACCCATAGTCGACTCTCTTGCTTCATACTCCCCTTGAAATTGTTGCACTACTAATTGGGCGTCGCTGTGTGCCACCAATTTTTCAGCTTGCAATTGTCTTGCTAATTTCATTCCTGTAATTAGTGCTTCGTATTCTGCAATGTTGTTAGAAATTGAAAATGAAAATCTGAAAGAGTACTCCAACATGTCTTCCTGTGGTGATATCAATACAATTCCAACTCCACTCCCCTATGCGCTTGAGGCCCAGTCAATAAATAGTTTCCACTTCATTACGTCACTTCTTCTTTATGTTCTTCAGGTGTGGGAGTGCACTCAACTATGAAGTCAGCTAGTGCTTGCCCTTTTATGGCCTACCGAGACTCGAAATGAATATCATACTCCCCAAGTTCTACTGCCTATTTGGTGAGTCTTCTGGAGCATTCAGGTTTTAGAAGTATTTGTCTTAGTGATTGGTTGGTTAAGACACTGACTTAGTATGCTTGAAGTAAGGTCTTAGTTTCCTCGTTGCCATCACCAAAGCCAATGCGACTTTTTCAGCATGCGAATACCTCATCTCAGCCCATTGCATCATCTTGCTAACATAGTAATTAGGTTTATCCACTGAATCTTTCTTCCTTAAAAGCACCACACTTAGTGTTGCTTCACTCACCCCTAAGTACATGAATAGTCATTCACTCTATTCGGGTCTTACTGGGAGGGGAATGTCTATCAAGTACCTTTTTAGATCTTCAAATGCTTGACCACACTCTTTATTCCATTCAAATATTCTTCCTACTCTCAAAGTGTTAAAGAATGGGAGGCTTTTTTTGGTGGATTTTGATAAGAACTTGTTTAGGGTGATGAGCCTTCCTGTCAACCTCTGCATTTCTTTTACTGAAAAGGGTGGCATCATGTTCAATATGGCTTGTACTTTTGAAGGATTTGCTTCAATCCTCCGTTGGGTGATCATGTACCTTAGAAACTTTTTCGACCCTACTCCAAAAGAGCATTTAGTAGGATTGAGTCTTATGTTGTATTTTCTCATTACATCAAACACTGCCCTGTGTTTTCTGCATGAGATTCTTCTTTTTAGCTCTTGACAATCATATCATCCACGTATGCCTCCATAGTGTTTCCATAGTGTTTCCCAACAATTCTTTAAAGACCTTATTACCATTATTTGGTATGTAGCTCTAGCATTTTTTAAGCCAAAGGGCATGACTCGGTAGTAGTAAGTGCCCTTTTCAGTAATGAAATTAGTTTTTTCTTCCTCAGACGGGTACATCGTAATTTGGTGATACCCAAAAAATGCATCCATGAAGCTCAACAATTCATAGCATGATGTTTCATCCACCAACTTATTAATTTAAGGGAGAGAATACGAATCTTTGGGGCATGCCTTATTCAAATCGGTGAAGTCCACGCACATCCTCCACTTTCCATTAGCCTTTGGGACAATCACCATGTTTGCCAACCCATCCAGGTAGTAGACTTCACGAATGAATCCTACCTGCAACAACTTTCTACTTCTTCTTCTGCTGCTAATTTCCTTTCTATAGCAATATTCCTCTTTTTCTGTTTTATGAGGAAGGCTTTCAGGTTAACGTTAAGGTGGTGTGAAATCACTCAGGATTAATTCCTAGCATATTTGTTGGGCTCTATGCAAAAATGTCTGAATTGTTCTTCAAACACCTAATGATCTCCCAATTTGTCTCCTTTGGAAGCTGACTTCCGACATATACTAGCTTTTCTTCATTATCTTCATCCAGCTTCATGGCCTCTAGTTCTTCTAAAAGTTGTGGTTTTGCTCCCTCGGACCATCGGAGCCTGCATCTTCAATTGCCATAGCCTCCTTGAGCTTCTTGGTTTCATAGCTTCCTCCACTTGCAATTGCTTTAACGGAGGAAACATAACACTTTCTACCCTTTCTTTGGTCTCCCTGAACTTCTCCTACTCCATTAGGTGTAAGGAATTTCATCAACAAGTATGCTGAGGACACAACCGCCCTGATGTAATTCAACAAAGGTCTTCCCAGAATCATATTGTAGGCTGACGAAGTGGATTTGACAATTATGAAAGTAGCCATCCTTGTAATAATGCATGGATCACTCCCTAGAGAAATTGTAATTTGTACATAACCTACAACAGGTACTGCTTCACCAGTGAAACTATACAACGACATATGCGCTATTTTTACTCGATCTGAAGTAAGGTTCATATTTTGGAAGCAATTCCAGTAAATAAAATTTACTGAGCTTCCACTATCCACAAGGATTCTCTCCACTGGGTACTTCACTATAATTGCTGAAATAACCAAATGATCATCGTGGGGTAGAATGATGTCTCTTTTATCAGCTTGAGTAAATGTTATTGGTTGTTCCCCTCCGTCTATTTTCATCACAGAGTTTACTTGATACGCCTGCCTTGCGTAGGCTTTCCTTACTGAAAAGGTGCTTCCCGTCATCGTTTCACCCCATAGATAAAATTAACAGCATGATGAACTGGTGTATTGTCAACTGTAGGAGCTCTTCTCTCATTTTTCCTTTCTCCACTTTGAGGCCTTCCATCACTCCCCATTTGTTTGGCACCTCTGTCCCTTTGCTCATTGTTATTCCTTCTCTCACCATATCCTCTTCTCCTCTCATCAAATATTTTATCATTAAACCCCTTTCCTCCACGCGGGTGTCCACCTCTATCTTCTCTCCATGCTTCCATATAGGTAAACCTTTCTAGTTGTCCTTCCCTAACCAAGGCTTCGATTCGGTTCATCAGTTAGTGACACTTCTCTGTGGAGTGTCCATACGCGACGTGGTATTTACAAAATGGTTCAATATCTCTACCTAACACCTTATTAACCTTTGGAGGTAGGGTAATAAGTCCAAATCTCTCAATAGCCGCCATGATTCTCGATCTCGATTCAGTAAGAGGAGTGTACTTCTCAAACCTTAGTCCTGATGTTCCTTTGGGTCCATCTAATCTCTCTCTTCTTGCTTGGTTCTTTATGATCATTTTCTCCTTCCTTTTTATATCATCCCTCAAGCCGACTATCTTTATAATATCTGCTTGTCTTATGTACTGGTTGGCTCGAGAGAATAAGTCAGCCAATGATGTTGATTGATCAAGTGATAAGGACTTTTGAAACTAGATAGACCGAGTTCCTTGGAACATGGCTGCCACGGCAACCCGTGGCTGCAACTTATGGATCTCCAAGGTTGCATTCCTGGATCGATCAATGTATTACTTCAAGCTCTCCCTTTCTCCTAATAGGTGGCATGTTTATTTCTCTTACTGTTGATGATAAAGGTGTTTATGAAATCCTTCTTCAGTTGGTTGAAATAGGAGATGGATGCCTCCTTTAATGCATAAAACCAGTTGTGAGCTACATTTTTTTAGTGAGATGGAGAATGCTCGGCACATGATTGCATCCTCCCAACCATGTAGAAGCATAATGGACTCATAGTTTTGTATGTGCTCACGCAGATCTTCTTTTCCTGTGAAGGTGGGGAGCTAAGACATCTTGAACTTAAGGGGGATGGGTTTTCCCATTATTTTCTTAGTGAAAGGATTGCCCCTTCCTACTGTCTCTCCTATGCAGGAACCAACTTCTTCTATTCTAGAATTCCTTCGACTATATTTTATATGTCACTCATATCTTTCGCACTTAGTATAGATTGGTTGTCCAACTCCACCTTCCTAGTAGGATCTCTATGAACCTCCTTGTAGGTGCTCTCTACCACTTCTTGGTATTGCTCTTTCTCTCTTCGTAGGTCAAACATTCATTTTTCCCATATGTGAACTTCATGCCTCTCTTCATGAAGTTGGGGACAAAAGTGGGGCTCTCGGTACTCAAGAGCTCGTGGTTAAAGGTTCAAAGGTTGTTCTTCCTCCTTGGCCCTTTGCCTTTCGACAGCATCCCTACTCTGGGTAGGTGCATGAGGAGGTGGAATGGCGTTTTCCTGAGGAATTTTTTTTCCTTGAGCATGGTCATTATCTCCTTCAGTATTCTCTTATTTTCCTCTTTCTCCTTTCTTAATGCCTCAAACTTACTAAGCGGAACCGTTGGGTCATTGGTTCTTGAAGTACCTGCTCTAGCTAGGATTCCTCGTAGTCCTTGGGGATTCAAAGGACTGTTGATGTCTTGAATATCATCATGGTCATTGTGGCCAACGACTTGGGATCTAATTCTCACCATGTTGGGTGTAAAAGAACTGGAGTAACTCTGAAGAAGGTTCTGATGAGTGCTCTGGAGTAAGTGCTGAAGATTTCTCCGAGGTGGTTTCTGAGAGGTTCTTCGAGACAGATGACTCCAGGGAATGACTTCGGGGAAGGTTCTAGAGAAAATTTCGAAACTGCTACGCAGAAGATTCCTAATAATTTCTCCGAGAGTTTCTTAAAAACAAACTTGCCAAGACCTCTTGAGGATGGAAAAGATCAAACTCTAAAATGGTTGAAATGAGAAAGAACATTGGAAGAAATCAAAGACAAAAAGCTATGAACGGTTGAAAACACAGCTTTTTGCTCGATTTCCCATAGACGACGCCAATTGTTGTTGCCTCAAATTTGCAACAAGAACAAGATGGATGAATGGAATGAATTATGGATCACGAACACCTTCAATCACCTTTAATCCTGCAAAAACCAAATCAAAGTGATGCCGATTGATCCTCAAGGGATTCTTTGATGCTTAAGTTAGTATTTAGTTCAACAGAACTTTAGGTGTAAAATATGGGTGTAGAGAATATATCTCTGAAATGTGATGGAGACTCCTATTTATAGAAGAAGAGTAGGGGCATATGTGTAATTTTTACAAATAATCTTGGAATATGACCTCTTTTGTTGGCTTTTGATCTTATTTAATGAGTTCAGCTAAATGAGTCCGGGTCCATATCACACAAAATCTAATAGTTATAAAAGTACAAACACATTAAAAAGTAACTTTGTACAACATAACCATTTTTAATATGTGGTCGCTTTTGTAATCGTCAGATTAGTTAAAAACTAATCGTCACCTTTAAAATAAAGTAAATAATATATGAACAAAAAGACTATAGCTCATCCCTGCACTACCCCTTTTTATCCCTTTAAGTTCACAAATATTGTTTTCCCTGTCAATCAAGCCCTCCATTTTGATTTTTTAAAACTCACTATCCTCCTATTTTCATATTTCACTATATTCTCCTCTAGTGTTGGTTTTGATTGTTGTATGAATTTGTTTACCAAAATTTGCTTTGGATTTATGGAAATTAGATGCATAAGTGAATATTTAGAATATAAAATAAGCTAATATTATCGCATAGTTTGTATTTTTAGGTCTAGTTATAGTTTAATTGAAAATTAGTGGAATATTTATAAAACACAGACTAATTATCTGGCATAGTTTGAATTTATGCGTGTAAGTTGAATTGATGTACAATTGAAATACATTATACGTATTTGTTTAAAATTTTAAGGGTGATATAAAACAAGTCCAATTTTGTCAAGTCTAATAGAAAATCTTGGATTCGCGGCTTATCCCTAAAGCATCAGAGCCTATCCTTACATTTCAACAATTAAGGCACATATCCAATAGCGGAGTAAGGATTTGGTTAAGGTGAGGCCGAAACAAAACAAATATGATCGGCCTTCAAATTAAGAAGTGCAGGACAAAACTTGCAAGTAGAATCAGTGGAATAGCACTACAGGTCGGTTGAACCACCGGTGGGGTAGACCGACCCGATCCAACACCAGCCGGCTCCGCCATTGTCATACTCATCCCAAAGAAACAGCTGTAAAAACCACAAAAAAAAGGAATCGTTGCAACTTGTAAGTTACAAGCACACGTACGTGAAAACGTTCATAGTGAAATCCAGAAATCCACATGCTTGAAGTTTGAGGTTCCTTTTTTCCAAAAAAAGTCCTTCAAAAAAATTTCCTTTCTGTTCCAACCACTCTCTCTCTCTCTCTCGCACTGTTCTTATTAGTCGTAACGTAGAAACGTACATGCGTTGCGTTTTGTTTGTTTGCAAGAAACCCTTTTCGTCGTCGTCCTCAGTGACGAAGCTTTTCAGGAGGTTACACGTGCGGGTCCATCTCCACCGCACACGTGGACGGTGATGAAGCCGTTTGTTGCTAAACGATTTTCGTGATGAGAAAGTGCGTAACGAAATCTAGAAAGGACATGTGCGGTGGGGTCCATTTGAATGCTTTTTTTCAAAGTAGTAACTGTACTATTCCTATTTTTACTTACTTCCATGCCCTTTGAAATGACATTATTGCCCTTTCTCTCTCCAACTAACTTCACTTGTTTTTTACAAAAAAATACGTTTAACTTGTTTTGTACAAAAAATAAGTTTTTTTTTAAATGTTGTATAAGAAATATGTAATGTTTTGAGGAAATGATTTTAGTTGTTTTTATGTAAGAAAACATATTTTAAAATATTTTATAAACGTAATTATATATTATTTTGCGAGATATTTGTTTGGAATAAATTTAATAAAAATAAATTGTATAGTAAAAAAGTATATAAGATATACCTTCTTTAAAAGTAGATTTTATTTATATAAAATAAATTTATTCCGAACAAACAATAAGAATAAATAAAACCAAATTTGTACCAATAAAGTACAAAATTTTTTAGAGAATT